>CM019702.1:73446940-73631940 GCA_009760885.1 Achatina immaculata
CGTTGGAGCAGAAACTATCTTTTAGTGAAATGAAATATTATTGTGAAATGTGTGCTTCTTTATTATTATTTATCACCTTCTTTTATTAAATACAAAGAAAACTTAGTATTGTAAATTGTGGATTGGATGTAAAATTGGTTCATTGATTTTCATCATAGTTATTTATTAATTCATTTGAAAAATGTATATGCAATATTATGGTGTAAAATGTATTCCTTCAGCTAATCATTATTTTTTACACGGTAGCAGACGTTTTCTTGCACACTATAAAGCCGGGCATAGAAAGGTAGGTCTGCTAGCAACAGAAATGTGGTCCTTTAATGAATAAAGCTGTTTCTATATTTTAAAAATAGTCTAATTATGTATTATCATACATTTACTGCAGTATTCTGGTGTGTATTTATAATTTATTTATATATGATACATCCGGCGTGACGTGCAAGATGGCGGTCGTTTTTAAAACGCTCTCGCCGGCATGCAGAAATCAGCGGAATTCCGCTTGATCTGTTACATATCATGTACCGGGAGTTGGGCATAAGGCTAACAACCTTATCCTGGGACCTATCTAGAGGCAACTCCAGATGGGAAAAAAAGTTATCGTTATGGAAACTCGCAGAGAAACCAACCGAGCATCAGGGATGCCAACTCCGAAGAGCTCATTCGTCGGCCCCAACCATGTGACAAGAATTGGATTCTGGAATGTGAGAACGATGTCAGCACCAACAAAAACTACTCAGGTCATCAAAGAAATGGAGAGATACCATCTAGACATACTGGGCATCAGCGAAATGCGATGGCCAGAAGCAGGTAAAAGATCGGCGGAAAACGGTAAGTTAATAATACATTCAGGCAGAAATGACGGTAAAATCCGTGATGGAGTGGGCATTATTATGTCAAATGTAGCTGCAAAGAGCCTTGTAGAAAGGGAACTGGTGAACAGTTGTATAATAAGAGCACGATACAACCTACGACACCGAAGAATGACAATAATACAGTGTTATGCACCCAAGAATGATGCAGATGATGATGTGAAAGATGACTTCTATCACCAACTACAACAAATCAGCAACAAAGTCCCTAAACATTACATCCTAATTGCTATGGGGGACTTCAATGCTAAGGTAGGGAAGGATAATACCGACGTTGAAAAAGTAATGAGGAAAGAAGGAATTGACATGGTTAATCAGAATGGAGAAAGATTAATTGAAGTATGTCTAACAGAGGGCATGGTCATTGGAGGCACAATATTCCCACACAAAGAGATACATAAAACAACGTGGATATCTCCAGATGATAGAACTAGAAACCAGATAGACCATTTTTGTATTAGAAAGCAATACAGAACATCTCTAAATGATGTAAGGGCTTATAGGGGTGCAGATGTCAACAGTGATCACAACCTGTGCATAGGGAAAATAAAACTAAAATTGAAAGGTCAACACAAGAAATCAGTACACAGAAAGATAAACAGCCACAGCCTACAATAAGAAAATACTAACAGTAATTTCAATCAGGAATTTGCCAATCATTCCAAAACACCCAGTGAAGTTGAGGAGATAGGTATAGATGAGTTATGGAATTCTTACAGCACAGCCATAATCACAGCAACAAAAGTAAGCGCTGGACTGGAAAAACCAAATATAAAAACATGGATATCAGATAAAACATGGAAGTATATACATGAAAGACGAGCAGTCAAATTAAACATGTTGAATGCAAAAACAGATCATGAAAGAGATTTGGCAAAAGCAAAATACAAAGAAATAGACAAGAAAGTACAAAGTTCAGCTAGAAGGGATAAAAGAGAATACATAGACAATATGGCGAAAGAGGCAGAAAAAGCAGCAAAAACAGGAGACAGCAAAACTTTATATAACATACAAAAGAGGCTAACAGGTACTATTACATCTAAAGAAAGACCAATCCTTAGCAAAACTGGAACCCTATTAACATCAAATAAAGACCAGAAGCAAAGATGGGCTGAACACTTCCAAGAAATACTTAATCGACCACACCCAAAAGAATTGATAAACCTTGAAACTGACTTACCAGCCCCACAACTAAATGTCAACCTAGATGAAATTAAATTGCATGAAATTGAAACAGCAGTGAATTTAATGGCTAACAACAAAGCTGCAGATGAAGATGAAATAACAGCCGAAATGCTAAAAGCTATCAATAGTGACAACATGAGACAACTACAGAGAATGTTTAACAAGATTTGGAAAGAAGAAAAGGCCCCTTCAAATTAGAAGAAAGGAATCATTGTTAAAATACCAAAAAAGGGCAACCTTAGTGACTGTAACAACTGGAGAGGAGTAAACTTAATATCAGTTGTGTCAAAAGTATTTTACAAGGTCATTTTGAATAGACTCAAAGATATAGTGGGTACTGCAATGACAGAAGAACAAGCAGGATTTCGAAAAGGGAGAAGCTGTCTCGACCAGATCTTTACTCTAAGAATAATACTTGAAGAACATATTCAAAAGCAGAAACCATTAATACTGAACTTCATAGATTTTAAAAAGGCATTTGATAGCATACACAGAGATTCATTATGGAGAATTTTATGTCTATATGGAATACCATCTAAAATTGTCAACATCATTAAGGACTTATACAATGGATATGTTTGTGCAGCCAAGACAGAAGAAGGGATGAGTGAATGGTTCCAGATTGAAACAGGCGTGAAACAAGGATGTATACTGTCTCCCTTACTTTTTGGGATTACAACAGACTTCATAATGAAAAAATGCTGCACAGGTAACACAGGTATTGACTGGGTACATGGGACCCAAATAGAAGATCTTGATTTTGCTGATGACATAACTCTTATCAGTAATAATGTGAATTTCATGTAAGAAAAAACAGATAGCCTGTCTTCACTGGCTAGCAAAATAGGACTTGAAATTAACAAGGACAAAACAAAAATAATGAAAATTCCTCTCAATCAAAATGGAAAAATACACATAGAAGGGACAGATGTTGAAGAAGTCAATCAATTTGCATACCTTGGCAGCTGTATAGACCAGGATGGTGACACTAGAAAGGAAGTTAGGATCAGAATTGCAAAAGCAGCATCAATCTTCAAGAATCTTGAGAACATATGGAATTCAAAAGTTATAAGCACAAAAACCAAGTTAAGACTATTCATTTCAAATGTAATATCCACCCTCATTTATGCATGCGAAAGCTGGAAAACAACTAAAGAAATAGAAAAGAAATTAGACTCTTTTGAAAACAAATGCCTAAGGAAAATACTCGGCATCAAGTGAAATGAATTCAAGAACAATGCAGAGATAAGACAGATGACTGAACAACAACCAGTCTCATGGGTGATCAGGAAAAGTAGATGGACATATGTTGGTCACTTGATGAGAAGAAATGATCAGAGAATCCCAAAACAAGCTATCAAGTGGAACACAACAGGCCAAAGAAAAAGAGGCAGACCGCGTGAAACTCTGAAGAGGACATTATTAAGAGAGGCAAATTAACAGGCATAAAATCCTTTGATGAGGTTGAAAGACTCGCCGAAGATAGGAAAGATTGGCGAACTACTTTGCGAGCCCTATGTGACGTTTAACGGCACGGGAAGGATATAAGATATAAGATATATATATATATATATATATATATATTATATATATATATATATATATATATATAATATATATATATATATATTCCGGAAAGGTTTTCCACAGTTGCCTGTCCTTTGCCTTTTTTTCTGCTCTTGCCCAGGTGAGCCCTCTATTGCTCAAAATCCCTTCTGTTGTTCTTCTCCATGTCTCTTTTGGTCTACCCTTACTTCTGTTCTTCTGTGGTGTTCATCTTAGTGCTATTTTTGGTAGCGAGTTGGCAATCATTCGGAGCACATGTCCCAATCATCGCCAGCGTCTTTCCTCAATAACTGTTGTCAATGCCTTCATCTGTATTTCTACCAACAAGATGTTATTTCTTATGGTGTTTGGCCAAAATATTTTTCTAATTCTTCGTAAACGGTTCGTCTGGAAAGAATTCAACTTGTTTTCTATGATTTTAGTAATTTTCCAGAATTCACTTCCATAGAGTAGTACACTTAGAATATTACTCTTAAATATCCTGATTTTCTTATTTATGCTTAGTTTTTTTAGATTTCCATATAGTCTGCAGTACTGCAAAAGCCTAGTTTGCTCTAGTAAGTCTGCTGTTGATGTCCTCTGTGCTGTCTCCATTTTCTACTACTCTACTGCCAAGGTATACAAATTCGTTGACCTCCTCCACTAACTTGCTGTCTACTCTGAGTACATTTCTGTTGTTCACATTTTGCTTCATTAACTTTGTCTTTCCTACGTTGTTCTTTAGTCCTATGTTATTTGCATTCTGAGTTAGCTTGTTTATTTTATCTTGCATATCTTTGTGGCTGCTTGATAATAGACAAATGTCGTCCGCAAAGTCAAGGTCCTCTAGCACTGTGTCAAGGGTCCAGTGTAGTCATATCACGCAAACACTGCATATTTGGATACTGGATACTTATGTCTTATAAACGGCTTAAATTTCTTTACATTTAACTAATACACCCCAGGATTAGCCCTCACCAACTTCGAAGTACTCGACATAATCTCGATGTAACAAAAGAACCGTCTGGTTGGCACATTCTGAACACGTGACCGATGATTTCTTTACATTTAACAAATACATCCCAGGATTTGCCCTCGCCGACTTGAAGAACTCGACAAAACCTCGATGCAACAAAAGAACCGTCTAGTTGCCACTTGCTGAACACGTGACAGATGATTTGAAAAGTGTGACTTCTGACCTAGGCTAGATAAAGACACGAATCAAATAATGTATTTCATATGTCGGACTTCATGCCACGGCTAGAGAGATGTCAGGTGCCAAAAGGTCGCGCGTGTTGGGCTCATGGAAGACAGTAAAACAAACGGTGAGTGATGTTTCTATAGCCTTTGCAGTGCTAACTTCATGTCGCTTCTTCTATTGTTTTCAGATAAATGATCATTTTGTTCGTTTATAAGGAGATTGGCTAGACGGCCTGGGCGGTATGTGTAAGAAATAAAGTGGGGGGGGGGGGACAGGGAGGGGACGTATGTGGACATCACATAGAAACATAGAAGCAAAGTCGCAGCTGTGTAAGGACCTTGCCAAACGGCCAAAAAAAAAAGATGAGTGTGTTGAAACTTTTTTCATCAATGTCTGTCTTAATATCATCAGTATCATCAATAACATTCTCATCACTATTGCCTTTACTATTAACATTATCAAAAGAACATTTATAGTTCCCCTCGTCGTCAGCACCATCGTCCACCATCAGCATCACAAATTCCATTATTACAAACATATTATCTATCATCGATATCACAGTTTACGTCATCATCAACACGATATATATCATTGACGTCACAATTTCCGCTATCATTATCATGGTTTCTATCACTGACATTACAATTTCCCCCATCATCATCACAGTGTCCGCTATTTCATCACAATTGGCTGACCAGTGTCCACAAACAGCAGCAATTTCCACAATCACCAACAGAATTTCCACTAACATTACTTTCTTCATTTTCATCATCAATACCATTATTACTGTAATTACACTTCAACTCTTAGATTACCGTTAGCCACTTCAACTGTATTTTTTTTTTATAATAACTTCAGATGTGCTGTTTATGTTTCATTCATGTGAGTTTGTAATTTTGAATTGTATTGTTACTAACAGACTTGGCAGTTCACAGTAAAACATGGCAGTCATAATGAATGACACAAACTATGTTCGTGTGTTATGACTGCGGTTGGGCAGTTTAAGGGCTACATGAGATTTTTCATCTTATGAGACAATTTCAGGACGTAGATTTTAACTTTTTCTGAAAGTCGCTGAGCACTATTTTGCTAAGTTTTCTCTCTCACGGCTTATTCTACGAATATATGATTAACACAACTGTCAGCAATGGTAAGAAAGAATGTTTGTATTTCAAGGTCCAGTTTCTTTGTGTTTGTATCAAGTTTCTTTCTCAAAATATCAGAGCTTCTGCGTTCTCATTCTACACATGACACGATTTTTGGCAGTTTTTCCAAGTCCTCATTGTTGGCGGGAAAGACTGAATTACTTAGGAACACTCTCCTGTCAGTTCTGGTGTAATATCTAAAATTCCCAGCCACAGCCATCACAGACAGCATCAGCTTTACGTTGTGTCATCCAGCCACAGCCATCACAGACAGCATCAGCTTTACGGTGTGTCATCAAGTCAAGTCTGGCCTGCCTGGAGATCTCAACACATTTTTGACATTTGATGTAAAGTAATCGATTACGACGATGGAGTTCCTCGAGGTCTGAGATGAAATCTCACTAACTAAAGCCACTGGGCCATTTCGAGTTCAAATCTTTGACAGCCGATAATTACAAAGGCGTTTTCTGTTAGAGAAATATTGTCTGGACAATTCCGATATTTTTTTTTATTCGATTAATGGGCGCTTGGTAGTTAACTTTTCATGTGTTTTGTGAACAGCTCACGCAAAGATCAAATTACTGAAACACCTACATTGTCCTGGTTTTGCAATACGACATTAGGTTTTAAGATGGAAAGAGGGCTAGTTGACTGTGCTGGAAGGATGGGCACATGTCAAGAGGGACTGGTGAACCACAGTTTGCCAAGGCCACGAGGAGAACAACCGTGGAGTTCTGGATAGACAAACTGGTTAACGAGTGAACTTGTGATGGTAATGGAGTCTACGGATGAAACTCAGTTTAAGTAAGTCACTATAATCCACTCCCCATCCAATATGTTACCCATGTTAAGTGCGTGAAGAACCAAGTCGGCACCAGGGGCCAGCAGAACGTTGTAGTGTTTTCCTGAATTTTGTCTCTAAGAGGGGTACAGAAAGGCCACCGAGCCCCTTAACAGTCTGGACCATAGAGGTACAACCCTAATTCTCCCCCACCTTCTTCTCGAAGGGTCTGCTTATGCTATAGAATCTTTGAGCGACGCGTCTTAATTACGAGACTCAAAGCAGACTCCACCGACGCTGGGAGCCAGTACCACAGTACATCTTGACAGTGAGTTTAGCATCTGCAGTGTAGCTATCTTGTAAGAAAAACATGATACAGGTCCGTGTCCTGTCGTCTTTCACGTGTGCTTTTAAGCTTTGAGAGAACAAATAAACGTCTTGAGAGGCCTGGACAGTTTGCTTCGTATTATGGGATATTAAAGGTTTCTGCAAGGTCCTCCCTCTACATCTTAAGTGAGCGTATTCTCCCTACGTTTCTTTGCATGATTGTTTTCTATGGTCTACTGTCTGGTGGTAGTCGTGTAACGTGGCCAGACCACATGAGTTGTTTTTGTTCTATACTGTCTGGTGGTAGTCGTGTAACGTGGCCAGACCACATGAGTTGTTTTTGTTCTATATTGTCTGGTGGTAGTCGTGTAACGTGGCCAGACCACATGAGTTGTTTTTGTTCTATACTGTCTGGTGGTAGTCGTGTAACGTGGCCAGACCACATGAGTTGTTTGTGTTCTATACTGTCTGGTGGTATTCGTGTAACGTGGCCAGACCACATGAGTTGTTTGTGTTCTATACTGTCTGGTGGTAGTCGTGTAACGTGGCCAGACCACATGAGTTGTTTGTGTTCTATACTGTCTGGTGGTATTCGTGTAACGTGGCCAGACCACATGAGTTGTTTGTGTTCTATACTGTCTGGTGGTAGTCGTGTAACGTGGCCAGACCACATGAGTTGTTTGTGTTCTATACTGTCTGGTGGTATTCGTGTAACGTGGCCAGACCACATGAGTTGTTTTTGTTCTATACTGTCTGGTGGTAGTCGTGTAACGTGGCCAGACCGTTTGACTTGTTTATTTTTCTGGATACAGAGTAGTACTGGGGTTACTAAAACCCTTCCCGTGATGGTGTCATTTCTGATTTTGTATCTTTTTGTTACATTTAGTATTCCCCTCAAACATCTCATTTCTGCGGTGATGATTTTTTTCTTTCAATTTTAGTTCTTAGTGTCCATATCTGAGATTTTCTCCACAGAGCGGAGAGGAAGATTGAGTTGTACAGTGTTTTTTTGTTTCAGTTGTGATGTGTTTGTTTTCCAGTAAAGGTGTCATTTCTCCAATGACCTGATTTGCTGTATTGCATCTGTTCTCAGTTTCGGTAACCATTTTTTCAGAGCCTGATATGGTACTACAAAGATACTTAAAGTGCTTACATGAAATTCTCTCTCTCTCTCTCTCTCTCTCTCTCTCTGAACCTTAAGTGCTGAGGGCACATGGGGCTTCCGTAAGGGTTTTCTACAAGCGCCTGTCCTTTGCCTTTTTTCCACTCTTGCCTAAGAGAGCCCTCTATTGCTCAACATCCTCTCTGTTGTTCTTCTCCATGTCTCTTTTGGTCTACCTGTGGTGTCCATCTTAGTGCTGTTTTTGGTAGTGAGTTGTCATTCATTCGGAGCACATGTCCCAACCATCGCCGCATCTTTCCTCAATAATTGTTGTCAGTGGTTTCATCTGCATTTCTGCCAATAAGATGTTATTTCTTATGGTGTTTGGTCAAAATATTCTTCATAAACATTTAGTCTGGAAAGAATCCAATTTCGTATCCATGGTTTTAATGACTATATGAACCTATTTTATACATCGTGTTTTAACAAATCTGTCTTCTGGATGATCTTTAGCTTACCGTGCCACTTTTCATCTTGTACCCGCCTGCAAACTGTCATACACCAAAATCCTCCACGTTCAGGAAGTTTTTGTTTTCTAATTCTAGCTTTGCTGTAAGTGGATTACAAAACTGGATGTGCTCCACGCACCACGTTGTGATTGTTGTACTACAACATCTATCTCCATCCAGACAAGTTTTTTTTTTTCCCCAGTATACTAATCCTGTCTCACGATCAACCATCTTTTATCCAGCTCGCGTGTGGCCTGTCCATCTTCACCAGAATTTGGTTTGGTCCATTCACAGAAGCCAGACAATTAAATTATTCAAATGGTTCAGAATGTACCGGTTCCATGAGAAACCAGGATTCCTGGTAGGCGAGAAGATTCGTCCAGACAAACATTCGATTACAAGGAAATGAGTATCAGGGATAATAAAGAACCGAATTCTTTTTAACCGTTGATTTTGGCTGTTTACCACCGGAATTTGGGAAGAGCCAAATCTGGTCAAACTGAAACGGCCAGTTTGATCTGGTTTGGTTTCCCGCTGATACTTTCTCTAGAAGGTACACATTCGGAAAAAAAACAACTAAGGATTCATTGCACACTCGGAAATGAAAATTCTGGAGAAATCTTGATAACAAATTGTTTCCTGTTTGTTAACATTTACCTAGGGAGGGTTAACATTTGTGCTCCCAAGTTAGTTTCCCAATAGTGTAAGATCTCCTGTGCGGAATTTATTGCAGATCCTCGTTTTCATTTCTTTTTCTTGCAAACCTTTTCGAAACTTGATGAGAGAAAGCTTGAGGATTTGGTAAGAATAAATCCAGAAAGAGGACGTAGAAAGGTTATACAGCGTTTATGTTGTGCATTAAATGACCCGAATAGTAAGTTTTGATATTCGGTTCTTTTGTAAAGTAATGCAGCAATTTGTCATTTCGCAAATGTTAGCAGAGGCGAGAATAACTGTCAGCTCTCTCTTATTAGGCTTTGAGGAAGTACGGGCACACAGCATTTCTGTTCACTTTCATATTATCACAAGAGGGTGGTGGGAAGAGGTCAGTCGGTTGGGGGGGGGGGGGGTGGGATGTTTGGGAGGTAGTCAAAAGCTCTATTGACTCTCATATTATCACAAGAGGGTGGAGGGAATAGGTCGGGAGAGGGGGAATGGTGGAAGATAGACAAAAGCTCTGTTGACTCTTATATTATCACAAGAGGGTGGAGGGAAGAGGTCGGGGGAGGGAGAATGATGGAAGATAGACAAAAGCTCTGTTGACTCTTATATTATCACAAAAGGGTGGAGGGTGGAGGGAAGAGGTCGGGGGGGGGGGTGGACAAAAGCTATGTTGACTCTTATATTATCACAAGAGGGTGGAGGGAAGAAGACGGGGAGGTGGACAAAAACTCTGTTCATATTAACACATGAGGGTGTGGAAGGGGGCATACTCTCTGTTTACTCTTGTACTAGCAGGTGAGAGGGATACACAACAGCTGTTTCACTCTCTTACCGCTCAGTTGGGGGTGGTGGGTAGGGAGGGGAAGTGGAGTACACAACAGCTCTGTCCACTCTCATACTAACACATCTGAGAACACATCTGAGAACACATATGAGAACACATCTGAGAACACATCTGAGAAAACATCTGAGAACACATCTGAGAAAACATCTGAGAACACATCTGAGAAAACATCTGAGTATGAGCGATCTGCTGACTCGTACGGAACATAAGGATGGAACGCAGTATACATATGAACAGTTATCTCCCTGCAGACCAAATAAAAGACCTAAAAAGTATTAATAAAATAATAACTTCAGTCATACTATTTTCTTTCGTAGTTGGTCGTAAATGTTACAATAGGTATTGTGTTATTTCCCCGTTGAAATATGATATATGTGCTGTTTGATTACAGAAATGTTTGTTTGTCTTGGATTTTATTTGATAGTACCTGAAATCTCCGATCTATAACTCTGTAAGTTGAAGGGAACAGCGTAAGAAATGATGTGGATGAGAGAATAACATAAAGAGATAGATTGGATGAGAGGATAACATAAAGAGATAGACTGGATGAGAGGATAACATAAAGAGATAGACTGGATGAGATGATAACATAAAGAGATAGACTGGATGAGAGGATAACATAAAGAGATAGCCTGGATGAGAGAATAACATAAAGAGATAGACTGGATGAGAGAATAACATAAAGAGATAGACTGGATGAGAGGATAACATAAAGAGATAGACTGGATGAGAGAATAAGAAATAGACTGGATGAGAGGATAACATAAAGAGATAGACTGGATGAGAGGATAACATAAAGAGATAGACTGGATTCAGCTTCGTCTGACTCCACATTTAAAACACAGGTTAGAAAAAGCTGAAGGGCTATATAGCAGCAGACCTTCCGAAGGAAAACGGCACATGATGATGATGATGATGATGTAAGATCTGGATACTGTAACTCTATGCTTTTACTCTTTTACATTAATTCTTCCTATTTCTATGTCCGGGGGTGGAGACACTGTTCGTTTTGCCTGTTAGCAACCCATGGCTGACGTGCTGGCGTTAGGGTTGGCGAACCATGGCTGACGTGCTGGCGTTAGGGTTGGCGAACCATGACTGACCAAGACTCTCTGCCAACTTCCTGTTAGTGCCCCTAGTAACAGGCTTAGCCTGGTTAACGAGGCCTGGAATCTCCATAGTTCCCATGGTGGTGGAGCCAGCTAAAGAAATGTTGCACACCCACTGCTTTTTCAACTGGACTCAGGGGCTAAAAAGATAGCTGCCTTGGCCCATTCCCAGTCCAGACCGATGCTGTTCTTCAACATCTTACTAGCAGCTCCAGGGAGATTGAAAAAGAGGAAGAGAAAGAAGAAGATTGTCATGTCCACACTTTCCCATTTGAATGTACCCAGAATATATACCATTAGCTCGTGACTCATCCCTTCTTTTGACTGTTGTTATATATATAATGTTTTTTTTTTCTATACTTTGTCCCGCAGCATGTAATTCATAACTTTAGATACTGTGAAGTCTTCAAGTCAGGCATTGATTCATTTCCCGTGAAGATCATAGCGGATATGTTCATGCTTGTAAATAAGGGAAGCATCCATCTGTTAATGGAAGCAACGAACCTACGATTAACTCTCGATTAGTCAGTCAGTATGCATACCTTGCATAGTTACTAGAACCGGCAGCAGAGTGGATATAGGAATGTCCTGACTGCAGTGACGCTACCTCTTGAGATAGAAGACCTGAGGACTACGGTGAAGTTGGTTCTAGAAGAGTAGAGGAGGTAGTCAGAGCTGTATGGTGCAGTTTTACCACAAAAAAAAAGAAGACATGTCGAAAAGGGGTATGAAATGAGTGTAAAATAAATAGTAACAGACCAATATTTGGGCCCCATGCCTTTATCAAGGACAACGAAAATAGCGAAAGAACAAATAAGCACAAAACAGCACTAATCATACAGAGTCCTGTTGGTCATGGCGTCCAGCAAGTAAAACTGCCTCATACACCTCTGACTATTTCTGTATTATCTTCTGCAATCAATGAACCATTAAAAAAATTTTTCATATGAGCTATTGTTTTGCCCCGCTGAGGATTAAGGTTGATATAAGTGCCTCATCCAGGACTACGTTTGCGAAAATCACATTTTAGTTCTGAATCCAGTGTGGATGACGTTACAGGAGTTAAAGCGAATGACTGTTTTTAATTTTTAAAACTGTCATTCTTGTCAGAGCTGTTGCATCTTGGAATCTAATAACGAATATTATTCTTTTTATTATCAATTATATCATCGGATCTGAACTTGGGGTCTGGGGCGGGTCATTTGGGAAGTTTCATTAGCAAGTCTGCATAATTTAACATGGAGCTTTTATTGCTGTTATTGCTATTTCTGTCTTTCTCTGTGTGAAAATGGGGAGAGAGTGTACAATGATCAGATCCAATTATCACTGGCTTCAAATGTCTGACACCTCAAAAGAGAGTACCACTGGCTCACACTTGAAGGCACCCAGAAAATTAGCGAAGACGAAAGATAGAACGATGAATGAAACAAAACCGGTGTGAGACCGCTGGCCCAATCACACACTAGGAATGCAAGCCGGGGGGTTCTATTAACATGTTATTTTGTTTGTTTTAATGGAATCTGCTCAAGTTAGTTAAAACAAACGTCCTCGCATGTTTTAGGCGAGCGCTGTTTCGCTGATGAAATGTTATTTTGCGTCTAATTTTTTTTACAGTTATTCACGACAAAAGATATTTAGGGTCTGATTTTCAGACACATTTATTTGTCCTTCAATGAAGCATTTACCTTTTTCCCTGTCAAAATCAAGCAGACGGTAAAAACACCGCATTCAGGAGCGATTGTTTGGAAGGACAGAAGCCGAACAAGTCAGACCAGGTCATGATGGTTTACCCACAATGCACAGAGACAGGCTGTTTTGTTGAAGAGCCTGTCAAGTATGTTCTACGCGGAGGTGGCACTTGTTTATAAATGTAGAGTCTGCGAACAAAAACATTAAAGAGAGCGGCAACAGAACAGACTGAAGAAAAAGGACGAATGACTGTGATCGAAGTGATGCATGACTTGAGCCTGTCACTTGGAACGGTGTCCTGAATGACTGAACAGTCGGGATTTCATAAGCTGTGCCACGACTGACTAGCAACCCCTTCCCCAGGACCACAAAGCAAAGAGAATGGCAATGCCCTGCCATTCTTGCCATAATATGGCATTCACTGCCAAAACTTTCTGGCCGCAATGTTATGGATGACGAGACATGGTTTCACCATAGCACCCCGAAATCAAAACGTGCAAGCATGGAACAGAAGCATCTGGGCAACCCACGTGCTAGGAGATTCACGATCGTGATGTTTGTTGGCAGAGTGATGGCTCCCGTGTTTGGAGATCAGAAAGACGTGATGTTTGTTGGCAGAGTGATGGCTCCCGTGTTTGGAGATCAGAAAGACGTGATGTTTGTTGGCAGAGTGATGGCTCCCGTGTTTGGAGATCAGAAAGACGTGATGTTTGTTGGCAGAGTGATGGCTCCCGTGTTTGGAGATCAGAAAGACGTGATGTTTGTTGGCAGAGTAATGGCTCCCGTGTTTGGAGATCAGAAAGACGTGATGTTTGTTGGCAGAGTGATGGCTCCCGTGTTTGGAGATCAGAAAGACGTGCTGTGCTCTATTTCCTGGGCAGTGGAGAGTGGTTAATTGGGCTGTGTACGGTCCAACTCTAGAACATTCACGAACTGTCGTCAAACGTCGTCCTGGATTGGTATGTGTTGCTCCTTCTTGGCAAAGCTAGCCCACACACGGTCAGAACTCTTGCAACATTTCCTGTGGGACAATTTGAACCAATCGCCGTATAGTCCCAGTCGGGCGCCTAGTGAGTTTCACCTTGTCCCGGCTGCCAAGGGACATCTTGGTGAGCACATATTTCAGAGTGACGAGGATTTCGACACAGCAGTGACAAGGTGGCTTCCAGGACAACAAATATTACGAGATGGGCATAGAGAAGCATGTCCTACGCTTGGACAAATGCTTCAGTTGGTAGATTGGTAGGTTGTGTACATTGTCTACACACATAGCGCAGCAAAAAGAGAGTACAACATACTACAGTATCATCACACTAGAGATGAGAGATGGTCGAGTTGATAGTGTGGACACGATTGCCCATCATATGTTTACGGCGTGATCTAGTAGAGTATCTGTGATGATTAATGTTATAAAAAGTGACAGCTCAACATACAACATCAGGACAAACGAACACGTTGACTTTAACAGTGTGACTTATGCTTTTCGACTACGTGGAAAAATAACATGTTCATCATGGAAATCAGAGTAAATTGCGTTATGTCCAAATTCGTTTTGGTTTCGAAGTTTTAACCCTTGTAAACTTACTTTTGCGTTGATCCTCGTAGTTAGAGAATGACCATGACTCGAACCACAGACTCCGATAGGAGGGCGACCTTCCAGCCGAGAAAAGACAACATGCTTACAGCAGTTTACTGGTTACTCGACGTGTCGTGGCTGTTCAGGCCTTACCACAACACACGTTAAAGCAAGTGCCGATGTGAACGTTGTTCATTTGGTCATGTGACTGACTGGTTAGTGTTTGCTCATGTGACTGACTGGTTAGTGAACTGGGTCACGAGAGGGATTTTGGTGGAAATACTGGAGTGCAGACTATGTAACTGTGTGGAAGCAAGAGGATAGAAGTATAAAAGCATGCGCACGGTTTTAATCTGTCTACATGAGTGCTGAGAAAGTCATTAAACATGGGCTAACGCAAACAAGGAATGAATTCTAAATAGTACTTAAGAACCGCTTCAGTGTCCTACAAGACGAAGCAGAAATGTCCATACTAGAGTTCAATAAAACACTACAGGAAACAGCAAAAGAGGTGCTGGGATATCGGAAACGGAGAAAAGAGGAATGGATAAGCAAGACCACATGGGAAAAAATAGAGCAAAGAAAGGAAATGAAGAAAAAATTACTGAACACCAAATCACAACGGCTAAAAGAACACGTTTTAAGTAATTATGCACAAAAAGACAAAGAAGTAAAGGAAATATGCCATCAAGATAAACGTCAATACTATGACAACTAGCAGAAGCAGCAGAGAAAACAGCATATGCAAATGACATGAAAACCATATATAAAATCACAAAGCAGATGACAAGTAACTTCAGCACAAGATGTGAGATTGCAGTAAGGACACATAAGGGACAACTGATCAGTGAAGAAAGAGAACAATTGAAAGATGGAGGGAACACTTTAACACCCTACTAAACAGAACACAAGCAGCACAAACAGTAGACATACCTGAAGCAAAAACGGAAATAAACATCAATACAGGACCAATAACAATAAGTGAAGTAAAGGAGGCGATAAAGAAGCTAAAATTAAACAGGGCACCAGGTGGAGATGAAGTGACTGCTGAGATGTTGAAAGCAGAAGAAACAGAAACACCACAACAACATTGCCGGATACTACAACAAATTTGGTATCTAGAAAAAGCTCCAGAGGAGTGGAAAACTAGCGTTATAGTAAAACTACCAAAGAAAGGTGACCTCAGAGATTGCGGAAACTGGAGAGGCATTACCCTACTGCCACTCATAAGTAAAGTATTTTGCAGAATCATCATCAACAGAATTGTACCAGCAGTTGATGGAAAACTTCGGAAAGAGCAGGCAGGATTTAGGAAAATATTTTGGCCAAACACCATAAGAAATAACATCTTGTTGGCAGAAATGCAGATGAAGCCACTGACAGCAATTATTGAGGAAAGACGGTGCGATGGTTGGGACACGTGCTCCGAATGACTGACAACTCACTATCAAAAATAGCACTAAGATGGACTCCACATGGGAACAGAAGTAAGGGTAGAGCAAAAGAGACACAGAGAAGAACAACAGAGAGGATGTTGAGCAATAAAGGGCTCACCTGGGAAAGAGCTAAAAAAGCAAAGGACAGGATTTTGGGGGAAAACGCTTGCGAAAGTCGCATGTGCCGGGACATTTAAGGTTCAGAGAGAGAGAGAGAGAGATTTTTTTAATACCTTAGACTTATGCTTGGACCTATTCTTCAATGTAGAGATCGTTCAGGTGTCACAGTTAAAGTCAGCGTGAAGTATTCGTTTGTTCTGATGTTGTATGTTGAGCTGTCACTATTTATAACATGAATCATCACAGATACTCCTACTAGATCACGCCGTACACGTATGGCGGGCAATCGTGTTCATGTTATCAAATCGACCATCTCGCATCTCTAGTGTGATGATATATGTAGTATATTGTACTTTCTTTGCTGTGCTACGTGTGTAGATAATGTACACAACCTGACCACTCCGTAAGCAGGAAACTCTCTGCTGTAGAGAGCAAGACAACTACACTTCTTCTTTGTTCACCCTCAAAATGGCTGTGGTTAAAATTGTATCGCAGTTACGCGTCTTTTGGCCCAACACATCCGACTTCGGCTCGACACATTTTTAAGACCAGATTCGTCTTCTCAGTGCGAGCCTATTCATGTGTCTAGATACTGTTTGTTTCCAAGGGCATTATTTATTGGAAGGTAGAATAGTATCTTGGCCGGCTATGCTTGGCAAACCCTAACGTAACGATCGGCTATGGTCGCTAATCGCCGTCTCATTCAGTTTGTGTGCGTCTTCGCCTCCGTAACAACTTTATAACTCCTTAGATCATCAGAAGAAGTATCCCCCCAATACCCACCATCTGATCAGACAAGTATTATAACAAAGTACTTGAGTGAATCATATTATTGACGGCACCAGTATAATATTGTAGACTGCGAATCCTATATTTCTTACTAAAGAAGATGTTCTTGATTAATACCGACTTTATCTTCTCACACATCCAGATTTGATATGTTCTCTACAGAATTCATTTAATTCTGACAAATAAGATATTCGACTTAGAATTCACAACATCATTTGTACTAAGATGCAATATGACATACACTTCGTTAGTTTCGTCGTTGAAGCACATCAATATCAAACTATCATATTCTACATGCAGCATTTCTCGATGTTCCCCTATTTATATTCTACACATTTGATAAGAGGACAATTCTAAACTATGTACTATATTCCATCTGCAACACGTGGTCAATCAGTTACACGACTAAATCTCTCTACTCGAAGTTTAAAAATATCAATTCTTCGCAACCGCTTGAACCACTTGAAATACAGCTTCAATCTGTCCTAAAACTACTTCTTCAAAACTGCTTTTCCTGAGTATCTGTTGTTCTAGGTGTCCGTCTGTCGTTACATACGTCTTATTTCTCTCTCGTGTCTTCTCTGGAGTGTGTTCTCTTTCTGCTATTCTTCTCTGATTGTCTGTCCTTCTCGAGTCTGGACCGGTCTCTTAGTCACTGACCGTCCTTGTTCCTCCGTTTCTGGCCCCGCCCTCCTTCTCCTCTCTCCTCTACTTCTTTCTTCCTTCTTCATTCTTCTTCTTCCTCCTGTCTCTCCGCTCACCTTCTTATCTTCAAGTTCAGCTTGATGGATTAACCAATAAGTATTTTGGCTTCACCCTTCAGATGTCCACTGGTTCTCATGAGCGTTCTGATTGTCCGTCATTCAAACTTCCCCGTGACTTATATGTCTTAAGTCAATTGTCCAATAGGCTATGCCTCTAAATGTGTAATTAGTCAGCTGACCGAGTTGGTCACTACTTTATTAAAAACCTTGTGCAATCGCGTCCTAATATGCGTCACCTAACCGAGTTGGTCACTACTTTATTTAAAAAACCTTGTGCAATCGCGTCCTAATATGCGTCACCTAACAGGTGTCAAAATGTCAACTCCGTCTATACAATTGCCATTTACCTAAGTCCTTATCTTGCTCTTTCATGTTGGAAATTTTATTATGTCCTCGATTTTCATTGTGTCTGCCTTTTCTGTTCGTCTTTTCTATTTTGTTTACTCATGTCAACGTCTAGTCACTGCTTTGTTTTCACTGGACCATCCTACTTTCTGGCGTCCTTTCTTTGTATTACCTAAATCTCAGAATCACTGAGTCTCGTGTTTTTCTATTCGCTGTTTCCACTGTTTTCTTTTGTCCGTGTCTTGTTCTAGTGTCATGGAAGTTCTATACCTTTCTCTTCCTTTCCTCTCCATTTTTCTCTGTCGCTATTCGATGTTAGTATTTCTTTACAGTATATTTTCATAATCATATTCATTCATAACAATAATAACAACAATAATCGCTAATTACAAGGCCATGCTACAGTATTTCAGCCCTTTAAACTCTTGACACTCTAAGGGCTGTGTCATGGTCATATGACATTCTTAGGGCTGTGTCATGGTCATATGACATTCTTAGGGCTGTGTCATGGTCATATGACACTCTGAGGGCTATGTCATGGCCGTATGACACTCTAAAGGCTTTGTCACGGTCATAACTCCCATATGTCTGAAAGTATTTTTAAAAAATTATTATTATTAGTTTAGTTTATATTGTAACATATATTTTGAAATCTTATTTCTGACATACCTCAGCTTTTGTACGTGCTTGTTAAAGTAAACAGACTACAAAAAAAGGTTTTAACGTGCAGCTCACTCAGTGAAGTAGAGTTTCGTAAATTACAGAAATAAAAGATTTGAATGAATTTGGTAAATAATGTCCCATAAAAGACATGCCGCCCAGAGGTGTATGTCTGACACAGTGTGAGCCAGCTAATTTTTAGATTGCGTCAGAACGGATTTTCCATGCGTGAGGATGAGAGCTCTGACCTGGTAGAGCGGACAATAAGGATCTGTGTTTGAACTACGCTCCCTTGTCAAATAACGCAACATGAGACGCCTGGCTTGCTGGCAAAAACCTCATTTTCATTGACTATTTGCTCGCCCTGTCCGTGGGCAGCGCTGGAATGCCCAGTGGACTGTCTGCCAAAATACTCTTTCATTACTAGGGACTCTATAAAGCTCCAGTGAGACCCAGCTTTCTCTCCTCCTCCTTCTCTGTCCCTCTTTTTCTCCTCTGATTGTGAGGTCATGAATTACTAGCCCCCTGAACCGACTATCGGAGATCATCAGAATTTTGTTGTTTCTGAACAATGCAAATGACTGGCTTGTTCGTGGTCGTTTCATGGCAGTGAGCATTGCTGCCTGGGCTGTGAAGATGCTGAAGTACTTGTACAAAGTGTGAGTAAAACTGGGTTTTTTCTTTTCATTCCTTAAGATCCAAAAAGACGTTTCTCCATTGGCTCTACCACTAAGAGTCAGGAAAACTAATGTAGGACAAAAAGTTATTCTTACAGGCGCACCAGAGAGAGAGAGAGAGAGAGAGAGAGAGAAGAGAGAGAGAGACGAGAGAAGAGAGAGAGACGAAAGAAGAGAGAGAAAGAGAATGAACTGTATTTTTCAAAGAGTGAAGAAATAATACGCATGCCTGTCTAACATTATTTTCATGCCAAGGCAGTTATTCAGCTGGACTTTAGATTAAGTATTATATATAAATGTAGTGAACAACAATATGAAATGAAGAACAAAAACGAATAACTTCTCATCCATATATTCAAGAAAATAACTTCAAGTAAAATCTACAGTAGAATTATTTACCATTCTCATACATTAACTATAGTCAAGCTGATTAACTAAATAGCTTATTCAGACAGGCAGAGAGAGAGGGAGGGAGAGAGAGAGGGGGATAGAGAGACAGAGACACGGAGTCAGAGACAGAGGGAGAAGGGAGAGGAGACAAAGATAGAGAGAGACGTATACAGAGAGAGAAGGGAGAGAGAGACGGAGACAGAGAGAGAAGAGAGAGAGAGAGAGAAGGGAGACCATGATAAGTTCAAGTATGCTGATACCGAATATTGGGCCATCTGTCTCACACAGTGATCTTTGCTTCGGGACTGCCTTGATTGCACATTCGCACTATCTGATGTTTAAAGACTGGAATCTTCATCACAGAAGACAATCTAAGTACTTCTCCAAGTACTGTGGACAATTATTATCTTTTGAAAGGTATCGAAAATAATTTTTTTTCTATAATGGCTGATTCTATTAATATGTGATTGGCATTATAAGAAACCATACTAACAAACAATGTTTTTATTGCAAGATGTAGGCTTTTTTCGCAAGGGCCTTCTGTCTTAAAGGCCTCCTCTTGCTTCCCAAAATAGTCGGAACTCTTTACGTAGAGTTACAGCTCCATATAACACGGTATTGTTTCAGTTCTTACTCCATGTTGTTGTTGGAAAAGACTTAACAAACATTTATTTTATCTCATTTCATTCTACTCTCTCTCTCTCTGTGTCTGTCTCTCTGTCTGTCTCTCTCTCTCTCTCTCTCTCTCTCTCACACACACACACACACACACACTTTGTCTCTTTCCTTCAGAAATTCGCCGCGTAGATTTTGTTTGAGCTTCAACTTATCATTCATTTATGCATCAGGCACCAGATATTTTAATCTTCTGCTGTCTGGTGTTGTCATCACAGATGGAAGCCTGCCACGATGTAGAACCTTAAAAGTTGGTCACACTGTCCTGCCTGTTATTGCTCATTGTTTTGTGGGGTCTGCGAAAATGGAGACTGTTAAAAGTTTTCTCGGAGACTTAAAAGTTTTCTCATTCCTTGTATATGCTGTCCACGTTTCAGATTCATGAAAGTGAGGGCTAAACCTTCAAGTTTCGAGATATCAACGTGAATTTAGTTCAGTTTATAATTCGACATTTACACAAATAGAAACTGAATACATCCAGCATAATATTAAACTGTTAATTTCCTTGACAGTAAAGCAACTCGACTCGCAAATTGCACCAGAAATAAATGTTTATTTATTTAGTTGTGGCACTCTGTCAAAGAGTCTGTGATGTATTATAGATATATCTAAAAACCAGAATTTTACTAGGTCTATGGCACATTGATTTTGGTAGACAGTAATTAAATGTACAGCATATTGTTTTAGGCATAAAGTAATGTGTTTAAATGGGTCTACAAAACGTTATTTTACACGCAGTGTTAGTCTACATGATATTATTTTTGACATAAATTAGTAAGCATCACTAGACCTACAGAGTATTGTTTTAATCACAAAGTTGTATGTCTTCTAGATCTATGGCAAACTGTTACAGGCATAAAGTAACGTATTTCTTTATTATGTCTCAGAACAATATCATTAAGTCTTACAAATACTGTTTTAAAAACTACACAACAATTTTTGACCCTGTTCTAAATAAACTTGACCATAAAATATAAAATTAGTTACTGAATGTAAATTTAAACAAAGCTAAAATCATTACTGATAAAAATGCTAGTCTATGTGTTGGCGCATGCGCGCGTGGTACAAACAATGTGCTTAGAGAACTGATAAAGCTGTATGACAATTAGTGTTGTACTATCAACCTGACACAAACCAAACTGTATACAGTACTTTGGAAATGGGTGTATCTGCTGCCTAAAATATGGTTTCTTGTTACTTTCTCATCTTGTTTCTATTTTACAAATGCTTCGATGTTGAGCCATGTTTGTAAAATCTGTTGCATAACTATTCGCGCCGCGACGCAAGAAGAAGACCAGGCTCTCCGCAGTGCTACAGCAGAACACCAGGCTCTCCGCAGTGCTACAGCAGAACACCAGGCTCTCCGCAGTGCTACAGCAGAACACCAAGTAATGACTGTACTACACTGAGACCTATAGTCATCAGCTTCACAGCATGTAACATAAAGCCTTTCAGAAACAGCAGAAAAAGCCTCATGCTGGCTGTGGAGTATGAGAAACAAGCATTGAGAACATAAATAATTTCGTTTATCACAACCAGTACCAGTCCTCCGTAGCTAAATCACTAAAGACGCACTTCAAAGTGCAGTGCCAGCTGGAAGGCCATGTGTTCAATGCCGGGAAAAAAGTAACAACTCACAAGAAGTCATGACCCAGAGGGCCCCCCCCCCCCTTTAGAGTGTCAAGAGTTTAATAGGGCCGAAACACCTATCTGAGGGGGGGGGAGGTAACTTCCTCTGATGATCTGAAGGAGTTGTGTTGTTGTTCCGCTCTCTACAATAGACAGTTTCCTGCATACACGAGGAAAGTAACCAAAAACTACCACTTCAAGAAAATACCAAGTACACATATTTATTGATGGGAAAAATGGCAGATGAGATGATGAGGGTGGAAACGTAGCTCATCAGTCTGGTTAGATGTTTACAATGACAGTTACAATATCTGTTCCTGGCGTGAAGTATTCTACGCCATATGGAAGAAAAGCCCTTACCATTTACTTGTACAATAAAAGACATCTTTACAAGAATTCCCACAGAAGAAACTCGTCTAACTTCCAGCTTCAACTGTCTCAACCAAATCACTTCATGTTACCTAGAAACTACATCTGCCAAAGACTATAACTACTGAAAAAAAAACTATCTCTTCAACAAGACACTCAAAATACATAAGGCTTCTTCTTCTAACACATCGTAAGGCTCTCTTTTGCTAATCGTGAGTGGTGTTTATACTATTCCTACCCACTAAGTTTTTTTTCATGCTGCACGCTTATCTCAAGACCCTCGCCTACGCTCTCAACTAAAATACTTTTCAACCAAGGGTACTCACTCTATTAATTGTTTCCTGGGTACCAATACTGCTTATATCCCATAGTTAAGAGAATACTGTCATATTGATCTCAGGTCCTACTTGGCGCCTTCAGTTTTAGCGAGTGATTTCAGAGAAAAGAGGAAACCTTGATCTTGAGGATGCATACAGCAGAATGGATTATTCAGCGCTGTTGACACTTCTAATGGAGTTTGGGGGTAGTTACAAGATTAGTTCGATGGATAACTTCAATACTGTTGAGGCTACCGATCGCTTTAAGATGCGGAACATGGGTCTCAGAGCCAAGAACCATTGCTACAGGGCTGCCTCACAGGTCTCACTTGTCTCCTGTGCTATTCAGTGTATATTCTACTGGCATTGCGCTGCTATTTGGGAACGCCATGGAGGTGAACGCTGATGATTTATGAGCATAGGAGGTGTAGAAGAGGAACTAGCCACAAGGGTAAAGGGCAGGCTGGATCTGATAATAGGCTGGTATGAGACAACTGTGCAGTGATAAACTCAGAAAAAGCCAGCATCCTGTGATGCTCATTCAATAACAGAATTGTAGGATCTGAAGTTCCGTTTATGAAGTGTCAAGGCCAAGATATTAAGAGAATACATTTCATGAGGTATCTATGGATCACATTTGATCGTTCATTGTCTTTTGCACACCATGTGGACAATGCAATACAAAAAGCCAGGACAGCGTTGGAAGCAGTTAGGTTAATGACTGCAGCGGGCTTTCCACAGCACTCTGTTCTTGCTGATGCAGTCGCTGGTGATGTCACCATTGGAGTATGGTCTAGGTCTACACACCCCGTCCAGTGCACAGCTGAACAGACTAGAGCGTGCACAGAACGAGGCGATGAGCGGTCTTGGGTTGCGCCAGGGATACTCCGATGGAGGCCATTATCTTTCTGCTGGATATGCTGAGTGTGAGTTCTAAACACAAGCTCAGGTAAAGACATACATCAGGGTTGCTGCCATGAAGGATCATCCTCTCCATAAGGAGCTGGGGTTGATAAAGGGAAGACGCATCAAACAAGGCAGATCCTGTATGGCCGAGGCCAGTGATACGATAAAGTCAATTTGAAATCTAGATGAGGTGCCTAAAGGTGATGACTGGTTATAGTTACAGGACCGACCTCAGCTGACAAAGGTTATTATACAGAAGGCCTGTGAATGTCGAGATTGGGTGCAGGGAAATTTGAAATTTGGATTCAAGATTTCATCCAGCGTCACTGTGGGTCTTCCGACGTGGTACAGATGGCTCAGTGACTCGGAATAGCAGAAGCAGTTGGGGTTTTATTGCCTACCGAAATGCAAGAGTAGTGGCACAGGGTTCTGGAGCCTTTGAAGTCAGCATATCAAGCATGAGGCTGTGTCGCTGGAGATGGAGTAGCTGGCTGCTCATGAAATGCTTAATGGTGTCACTGTGACGGATTCACAGAATATGCTTCGTAAGACTGAGAAGAATTTGCTTCGAAAAGAATGGGTTCATCAGTTAAGCCAGTCAGCTGTGACAAGCCTAACATGGCTTTACTGTCCAGGGCATGAAGGGGTACATGGCAATGATGTGGCAGATAGACTGGCTGGACATGATAAAATAAATGGAAGACTGACAATGGACAACGGTGACATTACTAAAGCTGTACTGGACAGACTGCGAGAAAATGAAGAGCAATAATGGAAGAACAATGTAGCTGTGAAGAGAATTCTGGAGCTAGGACAAAGTAAATGTGCTGGCAGGAAATCTGAACTGTGTGGCAGAGAACACGTCGTAAACAACGAACATTTGACATGAACTATTAGCAAACATACTATTCGATAGACTTGCTGTGGAGCATGTATGGCGGTTGTCCTGGATGCAGTGAAACCGAAATCTGAATTTTGAACCTTTGAACCTTGAATAGTATTTCATGCGAAACCAAGTAAATCAAATTGATTGCAGAAATACCATGTTTTAATGAAGACTAATATATTCATAAATAGTTATCTTAATAGTAATCCTTGTGGTCTAGAAAAGCATTTGAAGCAGTCTTTCTTTCTTTCTTTGACTTATCTTCTTCTGTTGTGTCAGCTAATTTGTTCGTTTTCTTTTATATTTCAAATTTCATTCATTCTCGTTTGGTTTTGTTTCATTTCCTTCTCTCTAATTTCCCGTTTCGTCTTCCTGACAATTTTTATTCTATTCCCACTTCCCGTTCTTGTTACCTGCAATTATTCTTCATTTTTATACATTTTTCCCGCCTGTTGTGTCTTGTTTATTATCAAGGTCACTGGTTTATGAAATAGAAAAACAGAACAACTTCCTCTGATGTAATTACATCTGTCCTTCTTCTCTCTAACTTGGGTCAATATCATAATTATTTCATGACAAGATAAAGATCAACCAAAAATCGTTTCATATTTCGTTGTGTGAATGTTGTGAGGAAAGATCGAATCTCAGTCTTTCCTTTTATGGATGTTTTGCACTTATTGTTGACAAAAAATTGAAGGGAAATATCATACCATCTGCCAGCCCAACCTGAAACTTGAGAGCACACTAGAGAGTCAAGGATCTGTGCGTGAAGGATTGAGGATGTAAGCAGGGAAGTTTCAGGAGTGTTTATCTCTCTACATGACAGCTGAGAAAGTGACTATATGTAGAATATAATATATATATGTATGTATGTATGTATGTGTGTGTGTATGTTTGTGTGTGAGAGAGAGATTTTGGATTGGACTTGGGCTTGTTCTTCAAAGCAAGTTCATGAGTCATGGTCATAATCAGTGTCAGGTATTCGTTTGTTTGGAAGTACATTGACTCGTCTACTGTCAGCACGGGAAATCAGACATAGGCCCATCCGCTACTAGGTCACATCGTACACGTCAGAGGGGCCCAAGTGTACGCCAGGCCTGCCACGTTTTAGTGCCTTCGCACTTTAGGCCACCACAACACAGAGAGGTAGGGGAGACAGCATCTGTCCTCTCTGTTTTTGCTTTCTAAAGGAGACTCTGTTTCTTGAGACTGAGTTAACCTGGGTGCCTATCGGTCTGAAAAACCTTTGCCCATGTGCGGAATTTAATCCGATAACCCTGTGGTCGGCAGTCGTGTGCACTAACCACTACACCACGGCAGCAGTGGCACAGATAAAAGACTGGAGATCTAAAAGGAAATCTACGAACAAAGCCGTATAGTGAATATCTGAAAGGGTTTATAATCAACTGATGAATTTTCACTTCACAATTTGTAGGGTATTTTCTTTTTATGCATTTTGTATCCACAGACTGGTAACTTCTGATTTGAGGAGTCACATAAAGAGAAAGATGATATGTCTCGCTGACAAGTTCTCGATCCGGCCACGTAGAAATTTTGCCGAACGTCTCATTTCCCCCATCCCTGCAGTCGGGTATATCCCAAAATAAGCATGTAGAATCTTGACACAGCAGATTCCAATGAAAATTTAATGACCACAAGCAGTATCTCAAATGTTCCCATAGAGACCTGCCCTTGGACGATGCCTTTAATTGAGGAAGGTAAGGGACGTAAATGCTGGGTAATAGAGAGAAAAAGAAATCGGATGTACTCTTGGTTATGTCCCCTTTGGGAGATGACTTAACAATTAAGTTACCTTCTCTAGCGCCGGAAATGAAAATTAAATTTTGATTGTGGAAACTTGAAACCTTTTTTGTTTTTAGGATTGTGTGGAAGGATTGATTCGTGTATGAAAAAGGTTTTGGATATTTCCTTTCAAAAGAAGGATTGTTATCTTTTGTTGCCAGTCGTTTGCGGAAATTGGGGCCAGATTTCAAATGTGAGGCGTTGAGCCACTCATTAATTTGTCTTGAAGAGGGGCAGAATACATTGATATCTGCAGCAGTTAACTCTCTCTCTCTCTCTCTTGAAGGAAACACTGATCTATCAGCACAGTATCAGTATGAAAGAATGTAGAACCTTCCGCAGCATCTTACCACTGTTCACGTTTATGATATCTTACTTCGATTCTGTAGCAGTTTTCAGAAATTCGCCTGAAGAAACACAAATCAGTCTGTTAATATAAAAAATACGCATTACATAGGTGAAACAGGTAAACAAGTTTGCAGGAAACGATGTTGGAGAAACGCTATTTTTTTACGTCTGAGCCCTGGAGTTCACTCTGAATGTCGTATGTACACGCCTATTCCCTTTTTCTTGTATTCAGTGCCAAAAGCAAACCTTTTTCTTTTCCTAAACTGGTAAAAAAAGAAAAAGACACAGTTTATTACTCTTTCTGATGCTTCTTCTAGTCCGTGCCGCGTTGTGTCCCCAGACGTAGATCTAGCACTTTCAGCAAGCAGTCTACAAACGTTTTCCATATAAATAACCGCATTCACTTGATCTCCTGGTCAACACACTGATACATTTAACTTGCCAGGTTGGCGTTTGCTGGCCAAAAGTGAGAAAAAAGAATCAGTCGATGCTTTACAATGTAAATATTTTTAAATCCTATCTCTCGCAGGGCACTGACTTGCCAGGCGGGTTGACCAGAGCAGAATCGACGAGAGTGATTTAAAAAAAAGGCCACTGTGTTAGGCTGATGTCATACAACAGAGTTTTATGCCCGTGCGCATATTAAGTCATGAATTTGACATTTGACATTTTATATCTTAAATGTCAGTGTCTCGTTATCCACAGCTTCTCCCTTCCCCTACCCCTAGCTTATGAAGCAGACAAGAGGAAGGCGATTGGGGCTCCTGGCGTGGCTAATATTTCCAAAGAAATAGAATGAAAAAAAAAGATAATTTTTAAAGAAATACAAAAAGATATGACAAAAATGATGATAACTGTAAAAGAAATTTTAAAAATGATGATAATTGTTAAAGAAATACTAAAAATGAAAACAATGATGATAATTGATAAAGAAATAAAAAATGAAAAAGAATTATAATAATTGTTAAAGAAATACAAAAGAAAAGAGAAAAAAATGATGATAATTGTTAAAGAAATTTTTTTTAAAGATACACGAAGACATAAATAAAAGACAACAAAAGATACTTAAGATAACGAAGGATATATAAAATGAGGTAAATAGAAAATTGTAAGCCATGAGGAACTATCACTAGGCAGTATACACAGAAAACAGTCCTGCTCAGAATGGTAGGATACACGGAGATAGAGGGAGAGGAGGGAGGAAGAGGGAGGCAGGGAGAGAGGGAGAGAGAAAGAGAAAGAATGAGAAAGAGAGAGAGAGTCTGAGAGATAAGAGAGAACGAACGAAAGAACAAAGACACGTTAGCAAAACTCTAAACCAGTGTATGGAATCTACTTGTAGTTTCAAAAGGAGCCTCCAGAATCTCTCTTAGTTGAAGCTTTCAAGAGTGTACCTCACACACGAGTGTTGTGTAAGTGCCGAAGACATCGATGAGTGCCTGCCTTACTGATATGAACACTACAGTGCATTACACTAACGCATGTCAGTGAATTACGGAAACAAATGTATTTTCAAGGGCGGGTCAGCGCTATGAACATGGGACTATTTTCAAAGGCGAGTCAACGCTATGAACATGGGACTATTTCAGAGATCGGAGTAGGCGAACACGAAGTTAAATACGGCCGCGGCTAGCATGGTAAAGATCACAGCCTGCACATGCGGGCCTCGGCTAGCGTGGTAAACAACACAGCCATCAATTGAGGGCCAAGGCTAGCATGGTAAAGATCACAGCCTGCACATGTGGGCCTCGGCTAGCGTGGTAAACAATACAGCCACCAATTGAGGGCCACGGCTAGCGTGGTAAAGCTCATAGCCGGCCATGAAAGTCGTGACACGGCTAGCATGGTAAAGCTCATAGCCGGCCATGAAAGTCGTGACACGGCTAGCATGGTAAAGCTCATAGCCGGCCATGAAAGTCGTGACAATCATGGAAATGACAGCTACGAGGGATGATTGATATGTTCTCGGCATAAGGTACAATGAATTATTTGTGGGCAACATTTCTGGGTTATTTCTCAATAAGTTTATGCACGTAGTCCAGCCATCGTGGAGCATATGGATTACTTCTTCGTAAAAGTCAGCATCTTGTGCCAGTAAGAAAGTGGTCTACAGCATGAATGGCGTCATCATCTGAAGCAAATTTGCGACCACTGAGCTCCTTTTTGAGTTTGGTAAACAGGCAATAGTCTGAAGGGGCCAAATCTGGGGAATAAGGAGGATGTTCAAGAAGCTGGAAGCCGCATTCATGAAAGGCAGCCATTGCCAGAACCGATTTTTGAACTGGAGCATTGTCTTGATGAAAGATGACTCCTCTCGTAAATTTCTATCGACTTTTTTCTTTAAATGTGACCAGAAGTTGCTTCACAAGATTAGAGTAATAGGACCCGGTGATCGTTCTGCACACCTTCTGAATCCCCAAAAAGATGGAAGTCATCACTTTGCCTACAGACAGAACCACCTTTGCTTTCTTTGGAGGTGGGGATCCATGATGTTTCCACTGCTTTGACTGTTCTTTGGTTTCTGATTAAAAATGATGAACCCAAGTCTCATCCATAGTCACAAATTGCTGAAGAAACTTTTCAGGTTCTGCAGAAAAATGGCCAAGATTGTCTTTTCACACGTTTAGACGCTGTCGTTTGTGATCAGCTCCAAAAAGTTTCGGGACCCATCGAGCAGAGACCTTTGTCATTTGAGATCATTGTGAATAATGGCATGAACATGTTCCTGTGAGATGCCAAACTCATTAACAATGTACCGCTCAGTTAGTCGTCGATCCTCCATTATTATCTGCCGGTGATTTTATCGCAGGTTACTGTTCTTGGTCTTCCTGGACGGGAATCATCTTCTAGACTCTCCCTTCCATGTTTGAATTGAGCTGCCCATTTCTTCACTGTGCTGTAAGAAGATGCACTCTCCTCTAGAGTTTCTACCATGTCCTCATGGGTCTCCTTCGATATAATCCTTTGATGCAGAGGTAGCGAATGACAGCTCGATGAGAAATGTTATCTATTTTCTCAATTTCTGCCACTTTGGTACCCTGTTAAAAAAAAAAACTGGTTTCAGTTAATTTCTTGAAACTTGGTGATTAATCTTACATTAACCTGATCTACAAATACACCTAATGTCAACTGTGGGTTTCAAGTATTTGTACATTATGCCGAGAACTTATCAATCATCCTTCGTAACATGGAGTTCGTTGCGACCTTTGGTCACATATCTTTAAATGTTCTACTCTGTAAAAAGATATTTAATAGTAATAGTTATTAGTATTATTATTATGTGCGTGCGGCATGAAAACTGAGTGGGTAAAGTAATGGTTTAAATACCATAAAAGATTAGCTTATGCGGAAGACTTACTACTCGTATGTTTTAGAAAAGAGAACCTCACTATGTTTTGGAGGGCATTACTAAGTTTGGTTAAGTGAATGTCTTGCTTTGGATAGAGTTTTAGGTAGTAACAGTTTTTGGTAGAGGCAGTTTAGGTTAAAATGTAGTGATTAGTTTTGACACAGTTTGAAAAGTTTGTTGTTAGAGGAGCTTTTTCTGTTGGAGACTTTGTAAGTATGTCTTTTTTGTTGTTGTTGCAGTTGTAAGTAAATTGTAAGGTTTCTTCCCAGATGGCGTTGAATATCTCACGCCGGGAATTGTCGTTGTATTTGTCTTCCCAGACAGATGGACCATGTTTCCATCCTCATAATATCAGCTATCATTTTACCCATGGCTAAAGATGGTTTTCAGTAGTCTTAAGGCAGTAGCTTTGTTTAGTTTCTCGTGGAGTGTAACACGTTATTACTTGGTGTTCTGCTGTATTATTGTGGAGAGCCTGGTGTTCTTCTTGTGTTGCGGTGCGAATATTTAAACTTGACTCAACATCGAAGCATTTGTAAAATAGCAACACGAAGAGAAAGTAACACGAAAATAACAGTTTCATCAAAAGCACACCCTGTAAAAGATTCAGTCTTCATTCCAGTCTTTTACTCAAGTCTGACAGATTAGACACAACTATACTTTCTTAATTGTTATTGTTGTTGTTATTATTATTATTATTGTTATGAAACACACGTTTTTCAGTTTGGAATATTATTTTTAAAGTGCTCTGTTTTACTTAGGAATCTTATATTTTTGTTTTTGAAGTAATACTTAACATGAATACACATTCACCTAATGTGATGGTTGTTACTGCTGTGATACAAAAAACATTTATAATTTTAACATGAAGAATTACCACTCTGACACCCCCACCCCTGACATCCCTCACCCCTGACATCCCCAACCCCTGACATCCCCCACCCCTGACATCCCTCACCCCTGTCATCTCCCATCCCTGACATCCCTCACCCCTGACATCCCAAACCCCTGACATCCCCCACCCCTGACATCCCTCACCCTTGACATCCCCCACCCCTGACATCCCTCACCCCTGACATCCCTCAACCCTGACATCCTTCGCCCCTAATATCCCCGACCCCTGACATCCCCCACCTCTGATATCCCTCACACTTCTATCTACACGGACTACAGGCTGAGATCACTGATCTATTTCACAGTAAATAGTTTTCTTTAAAAGATTTAAGGAAACCACGATTCTCAGCAGGTTCCACCACCATGGAGACATTCAGATCACTTCCCTCTCGTACAGGGGGCTGCGTGTTCTCGCAAAAACTTCCCCTGATCTCCAAGAGGCGGCACCGAACGTCCACGAGCATTGTCGCGCGCGTAAAAAATCCGTTGGCAGTTGGAAATCACAAAATCATTAGAAAAGACGGCCTCTGCCCGCGGCAAAATTCTAGGACATCTACCAGGAAAACTGGCCAAAGCGCTTTCAGTGTGTATGCTGCCTGCGACACCTGTTCTGATGGGGTCCGTCGTTCTGAGTTGGCAACCGGGGGGCCGAGCAGATCTGAAACTGTCCTAACTGCCACGAAGCCATTTTCCCAGCAACCAAGAACTTTCTCGTACAATTTGAAGACAAAATAGAATCTTCACAAGCTGCGCTTGCCGGGACGTTAATGATGGCTGCATCTTAGCCTTCAGCAATGATGTAAAATTTGCAATCCGGGAAAATAAAGTGGGGCGCATTCCGTAGTGAAGTTAATTGTATTAATAAATTGGCGGAGGAGAGAGAGAGAGAGAGAGAGAGAGAGAGAGAGAAGGAGAGAGAGAGAGAGAGAAGGAGAGAGAGAGAGAGAAGGAGAGAGAGAGAGAAGGAGAGAGAGAATGAATGAATGAATAATCTTTATTTTTCAAGGGTAAAGAATTGGGCACGCAGGCCCGTCTTACATTCTGCCCTTCATCACTCCATCTTTCATTCTTCCCACACACTTGATTTAGTACAAAAATACGAATTAAATTAGTAAAAACATATCAAAAGAGTGTAAGATTTAACTACTACATTCAAGGTAAAAGAGAAGAAGTAATTAACCTAATAAAATAGCACTCACGCACACATACACCCGTAGACATATACATAAATAAAACTACATTGTAAATACAGATCTTCTAACATATGTTTTTTTTAAACAAACATTAAAATAATTTCTAACAATATCTAACAAGTTGCTTTTCTAACTATGTCACTGAAGTACTTGATGGTTTACGAGCCATGTGTTGAGAGAGTGCTGGCTATTTTATGGAGGCATATAATTACAAGCAAGTAAATAATGAAACAGGTTTGAGTTAAAGGATAGAGAGAGAGAGAGGAGAGAGAGAGAGAGAGAGAGAGAGAGAGAAGGAGAGAGAGAGAGAGAGATAGGAACAGAAAAATGGGTTTGGGGCTAGGGAAAAAGTGAGAACCCGTATAAAAAAATCTGACATATACAGTACAGTTTGAATGTACTCTAAACTGAAATATCACGTATCTCCGTGTAACGAAACCTTGCTGAAGCTGGCATTAATGCTCTGAATAGGAAATTTGTATGAGAATTATGTTGCTTTTAAAATAATTAGCGAAAGGGTATCGAAATGTCGAAAATTTATGGAAAAACATAAAAATATAGAAACAATAATCAAGCGTGGCAGACAGACAGACACACAGACAGACATACAGACAGACAGACACACAGACAGGCATGCAGACAGATAGTGAACGAACTAACTTTATTTGAAAAGAGTGAAGAAAGAAAGAAGCAATGAGAGAGAGAGAGAGAGACAGAAAGACAGACAGAGAAATAGAAAACTTAGGTGAATGTGAGAATTATATTAAAATAAAAAGGTAGAATATATTAAAAAAGAAGGACTAATAAAAGAGAGATACTCTCAGATCTTACGGATAATAAGGGATACACTCAAAACGCAGATATTAACGATAAAATCTCATGGTTAATAAAAAATAAAATCTCATAGATAATATAATTATCTCATACGTAATAAGATAGACATCTCATAAATAATATGAGATATAATTTCACAGCCAATAAGAGATGAAATCTCGTAGCAGATTTCTGTGATGTCTCTGCTGCGGACATGAAGGTTAGTGAAGTTTCGGAACAGAGGAACAGCGGGACAGAGGAACAGCGGGACAGAGGAACAGAGGGACAGAGGAACAGAGGAACAGCGGGACAGAGGAACAGCGGGACAGGGGAACAGCGGGACAGAGGAACAGAGGAACAGCGGGACAGAGGAACAGCGGGACAGAGGAACAGCGGGACAGAGGAACAGAGGAACAGTGGGACAGAGGAACAGCGGGACAGAGGAACAGCGGGACAGAGGAACAGTGGGAACAGAGGAACAGCGGGACAGAGGAACAGTGGGACAGAGGAACAGCGGGACAGAGGAACAGTGGGACAGAGGAACAGCGGGACAGAGGAACAGCGGGACAGAGGAACAGAGGAACAGTGGGACAGAGGAACAGTGGGACAGAGGAACAGAGGAACAGCGGAACAGCGGGACAGGGGAACAGCGGGACAGAGGAACAGAGGAACAGCCGGACAGAGGAACAGCAGAACAGAGGAACAGCGGGACAGAGGAACAGAGGAACAGCGGGACAGAGGAACAAAGGAACAGCGGGACAGAGGAACATAGGAACAGCGGAACAGAGAAACAGAGGAACAGCGGGACAGAGGAACAGCGGAACAGAGGAACAGTGGAACAAAGGAACAGCGGGACAGAGGAACAGCGGGACAGAGGAACAGCGGGAGAGATTGGCCAGGGCTCCAAACAGCCTGTGGATTAGTCCAAAATTTAAAACACGTATTGGGCATTTAATATGTATATATTCGTTGTTGTTGTTGTTGTTTTTGTTGTTGTTGTATGCAAGGAATAATATTTAACAGTAATGAAACTATATCTCCGAAGCATAAAAGAATTAGAAAATATTTCTATGAAAATTTCTGTAAGAACTAGCAGGAAGTTAGATTTTAACATTTCTTTCTAAATGTCAGATTCTTACAAAGCACAATTATCTCTGCATTTTATTCACTGAACTAGAGGTAATAAATCACCGAGTTTAGCGAAAATAAGACTTTACTAAGACTCAGATGAAAAGCGATACTTTTACTAAAGTAATATTTGCCTTATCAGAGAACAGAGAAGAAAATAAAAATATTATATTTTCCATTAAACTGAAGGGTCCGGAATTTATCGGAAATTAAAAACTAGTAATGGAAGAAAAGGTAATTAAACAACCCTTCCATCATTTAAAAAAAATTTGAGGACCCATTTTATTGTGTACAGCGAAGTGGATGGTAAATATCTTCAACATGGACAGGAACAAATATGGAGAGAGATTGCATCTCCAGCAGGGAGTCTGGCAGGCTTGGAGTATTGTAGAAGGAAAAGAGTGTGAGAGAGCATAAAGGAGAAAACGTGAGAGAGAGAGAGAGAGAGAGCGTGAGAGAGAGCGTGGGAGAGTAACAGAGAGCGTGAGAGAGAAAAGAGAAGAGGAGAGAGAGAGAGAGAGAGAAAATTTAGAACTAAATATCTAGATAAAAATAAATGCAAAATAATTTACAACCGTGAAATTAGAAATTTTGGAAAGTGGCTGATTCCCAACAATGACATCCTTCAAAAATAGCTGGTGAGAAGAGTAACAGGGTTATCCATGGCTGCCAGTCATCTCTTCTGAATGGTTGTAAGTTTTGACCAGCTGACGGGTCACTTTTTCCGGTCGACAAAAATGCGAAGTCACTCAGCTCAGCAGATCTTTGGAAGACAGTCTCTGAACACATGGACTATGTCCCTGCAGGTAGACACGTATCAAGATTCTTCGCATGAACCGTTTGCAGTGAAATATGGGACAAAAAGTGTGTTACCTCTTTACTCTCGTAAGTAACATGCTTCATCCAGTCCACAGAGATTGAAGGCAAATTTAAAGAAAGAAAGAATGAAAAATGAAAGAGAAAAGAAAGAATTAAAAATGAAAGAAAGAAAGAAACAAGAAAAGAAAGAAAAAAAGAAAGAAAGAAAAAAAAACAGAAAGAATGAAAGAAAAAACAAAGAAAGAAGAAAAGAAAGAAAGAACAGAAAAGAAAGACAGAAAGAACAACGTTGAGCGAATTATTGTCACCAATGATTACCTTGATAAACACCTGAGAATGAAAAGGAAAAAAAAGATGAAATGCTTTAAACAAGTCTTTGCTAATCATGTTTTATTTAAAATGGAATCTCTGTAGGCCACACCCACTGGAAGAGAAACAGGCCTCAACATGTGAAAACAAACATGTCTGTTTAAAACAAAGAAAACTGTGTAAATATGTTTATGAAAGAAAATGAAACATTGCATTTGGAATTGTATCTCGGCATGGGATGTGCTCCCTCAATGTCCACATAAATTGGGTGGATGGAAAAAACTAAATTAAAAGATTGAATTTTTGTACAAGACACTGCTTGTGTATGAGACAGGAGATATTAGGCAAACAAGCAAAGCATAAGGGGAAAAACTAATACCACCCAGAGAACACCTGCTCTGGCTATATCAGTATAGGATAAATAGCAAGAGAAAATTGTTTAAAGCCAGTGAACTTTGGACTCTTACCACCATAACATTTGTTCCATTTATCACGGTCCAATTACCCAGGGATGTTGCAGTGAATATCGATAAGAAACAAGGTTTTAAAAATGTATCTTGCTCACAATCGAGAGGCCTACAGGAGTGCTGTTAGGGAGGCAAAGTTCCACAAGGGACATGCAAATGAATGAATGAATGAATTATCTTTATGGTCCGTGTATTGTAGGATCTTTGTGTATGGCATGCAAGTTTCGCCGAGCGATGTTCATCTTTGTTTAAAGTTCTTTCTCCAGGTCGTGTTTGCTGGGTCCCCTTTCTGCTTCTTGCAGCTGACCATCATAGGTCCTCTAGCAACATGTGATATTGTTCTACCTCCAGAAAGCTGGTTAGTAAACATAAATGACGACAGACTATGTGGTACCATCTATGTCGACTTCAAAAAGCCATTTTATATGTTTAACCATGATATTCTTGTAAAAAAAAGACTTATAGATTGCACCTTGACCTAATAAAATTAATTGCATCATTACTTTCAGATAGACAAGAAATAGCATTCTTCAACAATTCTCTATTAAATTCAGCAAGGTTCTATTCTAGGCCCGTTACTCTCTGCTATCTATATAAAAAATCTTCCACTTCATCTTAAACACTCTTCTTGTGACCTTTTTGCCGATGATTCTACAGTCTACACCAGTGACTACGACTGTATTAACCTTGAACCAACTCATCAGGTCGAGTTAAACAATCTAATTAGATGGAGCAACAACAATGGCATGATTATAAATGCTGATAAAACAAAATCAATGCTCATAACAACAAGACAGAAACTACAAAACTCTACAAAAATAACACTTCAAATCTGTACTGAAACATCACAGATAGAAAACGTTAGCGAGCACAAAACACTATGTCTTATTATTGACCAACATCTGACCTGAACTCTCATGTGCAATGTCTAACAAAACTCATCGCGCAAAGAGTATACCAGTTAGCCAAAATTAAGCACTTCATCGACCAAGACACAAGGAAGATATACTACATATCACATATACAAACACTATTGCTCAACAATCTGGGATGGTTGCTCAGTGTCAATTACAAAGGGGCTATACTCATTTCAAAAGCGAGAAATAAAGCTTATTAGTGACAAAGATCAAGCACAAAGAACTAACCAGCACGAACCAATTCTTAAGAGGCAGTATTTTGATACGTATCAAATAAGAATAGGTTCCTCTTCAACAAAGGCAAGTTCGTACATCAAATTCCTTCACGGCGTGCTTCGCCTTATCTGTGGAACCTGTTTAAATTTAGCCCAAGTGCAGCCAACGCTTGAACAACGTAAGTCTTCCAAAATCTAGACTTGACCTTTACAAGAAAAGCTTTAGTTATTCTGCTGCTCATCTTTGTAATACCCTCCCATCCCGTATAAAAAATATAAACTATGCTCCTTCCTAGAGCTACAAGCTTTTCCAATATCTACTTGATGTAGACTACATGCCTCCATGAATCGTAACACTTAAAAAGTTATTTTATACTGCTCATACAGACACCGAACACATTATTCTGAATAGTAATGAAATTTGTGTTTGGCATAGTCATTTATATGTGTATGTAGTTAGTCATTTATACGTGTATGTAGTCAGTCATTTTATGTGTATGTAGTTACTATATTGTTAATTATGTTTGTCATATGAGCAGCATATTTGTAGAATGTCTGGAACAGAGTGAAAGTTGTATGGTAAAGGTCAGAATGTCAGACGGGCCTGCGTGCCCAATTCATAACTTTTTAAAAATATAGATCAATCAGTCAATCAATGCTCGCAGACTATGAGCAAGATGTTTGCTGCTGATGCTGTGATTGTGTTGAAGCACGGCACATTGTCAATTGGGACTGCGTTATGCCAGTTAGTGTTGTAGGCTAGAGAGTGTTTTTAGTCTTGCAGGTTAGTGAGTGTTTTTAGTCTTGCAGGCTAAAGAGTGTTTTTAGTGTTGTAGGCTAGAGAGTGTTTTTAGTCTTGCAGGTTAGTTAGTGTTTTTAGTCTTGCAGGTTAGTTAGTGTTTTTAGTCTTGCAGGTTAGTGAGTGTTTTTAGTCTTGCAGGTTAGTAAGTGTTTTTAGTCTTGCAGGTTAGTGAGTGTTTTTAGTCCTGCAGGCTAGTGAGTGTTTTTAATCTTGCAGGTTAGTGAGTGTTTTTAGTCTTGCAGGTTAGTTAGTGTTTTTAGTCTTGCAGGTTAGTTAGTGTTTTTAGTCTTGCAGGTTAGTGAGTGTTTTTAGTCTTGCAGGTTAGTGGGTGGAGCTACAAAGCAGGAAAAGGTGTAATGACTCCCCACCGCTATGGTATGGAACTAAAGCCTGCCTCCTCAGTTAGGCTAAGGCTGTTACTGGGGGGCACCAAGAGAGAGGCTTAAGCTGGGGCATTGTCTGCCATCGTTCCCCAACTCTAGAACATGAAATCCTCAACGTGTGATTGTATCGTGTTTTCTGTTGGTATAGACTCTTCACAGAACATGACTCTTGCTAGAATTAAGCGCAAAGTTTGCTGTTTTCTTTGAGTAAAAAAGTCTCTTATGTTTGTTAACCTACAAGCAGAATCTGTCACGAATTGTGTGGAACAAACATAGTTTACTTATTTCTTTTCCGTATAGAAAAATGTACATCTGGAAATTACATTAATTAAAATATACACCATGGCTATTGTGCGAACATTTGTGAACAAAAGCACATATTTTTGTAACTGAAGTTACGAGGAATAATGTCAAGTGATGAAATCATTTAAAAGAGCTTGGAATTGTTCGTTTGTTAGAATGTGCTTATTTTAAGACTTGCTTGGCTAGAAACAAACGTTTTTCTTCCTTCTGGCATATGTATATATACATCATTCCCATGCCCCTAAACGTCAAACGGGGACAGCATGGTAGTTCGCCAAGATTTCCTGTCTTCGGCGAGTTTTTCAATTCGGCGAGGTTTTCAATCTCATCAAGGGATGTTACGCCAGCTGAACTGGCCTATCTTAACAATGTCATTTTTAGAGTTTCACGTGGTCGACCTCTTTTTCTTCGGCCTTTTGTGTTCCACTTGATAGCTTGTTTGGGGATTCTCTGATTGTTTCTTCTCATCATATGACCGACATACAATTAAGAAATGAAACTAATTACATAATAAATGAAATAGGCAACAGTTGAAAATATAACCTGTATTTTATTCAAAGTAAGCCCATTGTACATTGATATAGCGAGTAGTACGATATAACAAACACTGGAACGACCTCTGCAGTTCTTCTGTTGGTATGTCCCTTAAACTCGATGTTACGGCCCTTTGGGTGTCATCAATATCGTCAAAGAAGTGTCCTTTCAATGGTAACTTTAACTTTAGGAATAGAAAATAATCGCAGGAAGACATATCTGGGGAATAGGGTGGATAGTTGAGAACATACTCTTGTTTTTGGGTCCAAAATTCCTGTACAACCACCACCCGGTGAGCCGGTGCATTATCATGAAGAAGAAAAAAAAACTGCCAGGTGTTGAATACTCGGGTCGGACTCGGAGAATCCTTTTCAATCGACGTTTCAAAATACTTAAATAAACTTTGGCAGTGACAGTCTGCCTCTCTGGAATACATTCTTTGTGAATAACTCTTTCGCTGTCATAGAAGCACACCAACATTTTCTCACTGTCGACTTTTGAAGACGAATGTATTTACCTTTTTATGATGATTATGACCTCCAATAAGCACTTTGGCGTTTAATTGCGGGATCATAGCGTGAAATCCATGTTTCATCCTCTGCAACAATCACATTTAAGAAATATTTATTTCTGCGACACGTTTTGATGATATCTTTTGCGAACTCAATACGCTGATGTTTTTGGTCATCAGACAACGAATGTGATAGAAACAGGCAAGCAACCTTTTTCTTGCCCACATCTTCCACTAAAATTTTATGAATGGTCTCTCTGTTAACACCAAATTCATCTTCCATCATCCTCACAGTCAAACAACGATCTTCTTGTATCTGTTCTCTGACTTTTGCAATGAGTTTCTCATTATGAACAGAAATTGGGCGTCGATGTCTAGTTGCATTTGTAATCGTTTCCACACCACTTTTAAATCGTGAATACCACCTGAATATCTGTGCACGAGATAAACATTTATCCCCATAAACTTGTGGTATCAATTCAACTGTCTCAATGGCACTTTTTCTGAGTTTTAAACATAATTTAATGTTAGCTTTTTGCTCCATGCTGATTACGTAACAATGCACCTCTGACTACGTCAGTAAAATGACGGCTTGTTTGTCGTCTGCTTATCTGTCGGCGATGAAAAGTTGCCAGATGATAGATGAAGGTACCCTTTTTGGATTCCAAGATTTGTTTCATATACGTCATTTTTTACTTGGCCATAATAAAATCAGTCTCATTACTTAATTGTCGGATCTTGTATGTCCTTTTTCATTTTCTGATTACCCATGAGGCAAGTTGTTGTTTGCTCATCTGTCTTATCTCGCCATTGTTCTTGATTCATTCTACTTTATACCGAATATTTTCTTTAGGTAATTGTTTTCGAAAGAGTCTAACTTCTTGTCAGTTTCTTTATTTGTTTTCCAGCTTTCACATGCATAAATGAGGGTGGATATTACATTTGCGCCGAGTAAGGTTTCTGTGCTTATAACGTTTTAATACCATATGTTCTGAAGATTCTTGTAGGTCAGTGCTGCTTTTGCAATTCGAATTCTAACTTTCTTTCTGGTGTCACCATCCTGGTCTATGTAGCTGCGGAGATATGTAAATTGGTTTACTTCTTCAACAGCTGTTCCTACTACGTATATTTTTCCTTCATGGTTAGTGAAAAGTTTTATTATTTTTGTTTTATCCTTTTTAATGTTATATCCAATTTTACTAGCGATTGAAGGCAGGGTATCTGTTTTTTCTTGCATTGATTTCACATTGTCACTGATAAGAATTATGTCATCTGCAAAATCAAGATCTTCCAGTTGGGTCTTATGTGCCCAATCAATGCTCGATTTACCTGTGCAGTATTTTTTCATTACGACGTCTATGGCAGTTCTAAAAAGCAAGCTTGATTTGAGCCGGAGAAACACAAAGAAGTCATCCAGGGCCAGGTCCGGGCTGTAGGGAGACTGGCACAACGTTGCCACGGTTTGTTTCACCAGAAACTCTCTCACTAGCAGCGACGCATGGCTCGGCGCATTGTCTTGGAGAAGAACCCAGGTGTTGGTGATCTCCGGGCGGGCGCGCGCGACTCTGTTCTTCAGCCGTTTAAGCACTTCCACGTAAAATGCTGCGTTGACCATTTGTCCGGGTGGTACGAACGCCTTGTGGATAACACCTTTAGAGTAAGAAAAAAAAGGCAATTAGCATCAATTTCATCTTCGATTCGCACGTTTGAGCTTCTTTGGTCGAGGAGACTCGGTATTGTGCCACTCAGAGCTCTGTCTTTTCATCTCCGGATCGTACTGAAAGACCCACGTGTCATCACCAGTTATCACTTTCGATAAAGCATCCTTCCCATAGGCTTTCTGTATCACAGCAAGAGTCTCGGTCGCGGATTTGTCAAGTGTAACACAAAATGTTATCACTGCTCGACACTCATGAATTGTGACTCTTACGCGACGCGTAAACAACGGCCAACTTCGCAAGCTATCTCCTCTCTGCAAAAGCTCAGAGCCAAATGACGAGATATCGACCCTTTACCTAACATACCCCACTAAACTTTAGGCCAGAAGAATCGACCCTTCCCCCCCCCCCCGGGCCTTATTGGTCGGCTGAATAAAATAAGTAAATAAGTCTCATTATTTACTGGATACCTTTTGTGTGTGTGTGTATATATATATATGTGTATATATACACTGTATTTTACTGTATGTCAACGATGGAGCACTATTTATCTTATTAAAAGCACAGTTTTATCCTTTACAACAGCTTTCCTAGCCCCAAGGTACTATCCTTAAGTGAAACAGCCATACAGACGCAGGGCTCTTGAGCTTTCATGAGCAGTTTTCTGCATATTTCTTTTATTTTTTGGAAAGGGTGGCGTTGGGGTACAGATAATTTAATCTATAAAGAAACTGTCTTGGGATCTGTTAAGAGTGCATCCATGTACTTCTACAGATAAAATTATCCATCATAATCGAATGTCAGTCAGTTATCTGTACCAACTGCGCTTACATTTAGGGTCGCATACATTTCTTAAACAAACTCTTTTCTGTGTAAAAACAGTTGTGTAATATGTTTTATTACTTTACTACATTTTTCTTACCATTGTTTTTCAAGAATTTTTACTGAGCACTTTGAACTTGGTATTTCTGACAGTTTATGCGCGTTTTATCGCTCACTGCCTCTTGGGACGTGTTGAACTTCGATCTTCAAAGGGGCTTGTTAACGCCGGAAGCAGAAGTTTCAAAAGAGTGACATGGCGGTCGGATGCCGCAGTGAATATCGATAAGAAGGAAGATAAAAGATAATATATTTATGGCCGTGCTGCTGAACGAACTGCGTGCAAGTGCGGACGGGAGGTGTAAACTTTCAGTCCAAAAACGTTCGTACACCATCAAAACATGTCCAGCATTCTCGTATTTCAGTAGAAAGTATCGGCCATTTTCCCCTTCCATTCTGTCTCTTCAGTCTCCACTTTTCTATAAGAAGAGGGCAAGGTCCAGGGCTTCTTAATTTGTTGTTGGTTCCAGACCCTCCCTTCCCCAGTGGTGTGCTCGATGTGTTCCCTAAACGTCTTTGCCCATAGTGTCAAGGTCATCATTGTCAACAGATCTATTAGCTACCAGTATGTCACGAAATACATAGAAAATAAACGTCATGTGACAGATTATACTTATTAAGAAAACATGTATATGCTATAGGTCTGTCTTACATCTCTTTAAACTCTTTACTTCTTTAAACTATTTACCTCTTTAAACTCTTTACCTCTTTAAACTCTTTACCTCTTTAAACTCTTTCGCTTTCCTTTCTCTTACCTACCATGCCACTGTCTTCATCAAAGTCAGTAATTGTTCCCGTCAGTTCTCAGTGATACAAATGTTGCCCATGTAAGTTCTCAGTGATACAAAGCGTTACTCATGTAAGTTCTCAGTGATACAAAGTGTTGCCCATGTAAGTTCTCAGTGATACAAAGTGTTGCCCATGTAAGTTCTCAGTGATACAAAGTGTTGCCCATGTAAGTTCTCAGTGATACAAAGTGTTGCCCATGTAAGTTCTCAGTGATATAAAGTTTTGTCATTGTCAGTTCTCAGTGATACAAAGTTTTGTCATTGTCAGTTCTCAGTGATACAAATTTTTATCATTATCAGTTCTCAGTGATATAAAGTGTTGTCCTCATTAGTTCTCAGTGACACAAAGTAATGTCCTCATTAGTTCTCAGTGACACAAAGTAATGTCCCCGTCAGTTCTCAGTGATATAAAGTGCCAAATCAATTGTTGGTCCATATCTTCCTCTAAATTTTTGTCGTATGCATTTTTCATTGCTCTCACATCCGGGATCTTTCTCAGTCTTATGACGTGGTAAATGAGCGGAATATACATTTTTAAATGCTCATAGACATTTATGTCAAAGATAAGACTGGAAGTTTATTGGTGTTCACAGACATTTATGTCAAAGATAAGACTGGAAGTTCATTGTTGTTCACAGACATTTATGTCAAAAATAAGACTGGAAGTTCATTGATGTTCTGGAAACCGGTGTATTTCTTTCTGTTTTGACATTTCACTCTGCAACGCTGCCGATATTTACTTGAATGAAATACAGAAATAACATAATTTAGACAAAAAATAGACGAAGAGATACTTAAACTCTAACCTCACCGAACAATGCCCACAACAGCACATATTTAAATAAAATATTACAACTGATTTGTTTTGTCGAACGGGAAATCGATTCCTAGTTTTAGCATTTACGACGGTTTGAAATTAGGATTTCAACAGTACAGACCAAAACGAAATGATTATATGTGTTTTTTTTTTTGACAATCAGATTGAATATGAGTAGTAGATATTTTAGAAAGGGGGAGGGGGATGCTGTAACAAGTTTCAGTATTAGTAACAGATCATGTAAATTTGTTTTTTTTTTTGTAACTGTTTTTCTAGTGTATACAACCAGGGCTCCGCGTATATTTATGTGCATGTCTGTAGATATGTAAACATTGTTTAATTCTGGTTAAATTGAATAATAATAATAAGAATAATAATAATAAAACCAGGGGCCTGCAACTTATGGTCCGTGGGTCACATCACACTAATTATGGTATCATTATTACATAATATTACGGAATTGAAATAACTGTTGTTCCCAGTTTTATAATATTTTTTTTATTACGCTCACTGATTTAGCTGTAGGCATGATTACGGCCAAAGATGACATCCGGTCTTTTGTAGAAAAAGGTTGCCGACCGAGTTAAGTCCTATCATAAAGGCATTAGTTATATTCCTTTTGATTTTCATGCTTTGGACGGGAAGGTCGCCGGTTCATGCAATAAACACGTGCTCAATACTTAAACAGGCAAAGAACACTGTTCGTATTCTTCCGGCACGTGCTTAGTTTCTTTTAATAATTTCAGAAGATCTTAGAAACTTTACAACCTACTATTCCGGTGAATGAATCCTAGGACGCCATATCGTCTACAATAACCAATCACACACTTCCTTTCTAGAGTTATTCTCCCCTGTTTCGCTCCAGCTTTCACACTCCCTCCCGCCGTCACAGCTCTTGGTAAGGGGCAACAATAACAAGCACCACGGTAACAGCAACAATTGCCATTATATAACCGGCAGCCGACTAATTTGATTGTATGAATCCAAACAGTCCTGGATGTTTTCTTTATTTCCTGCAACTGAATTATTAATGGACGCCCGCTACTCCTTCTGTCTTCTCGCGAACGATGATGGCTCCAGCCATTAGTAAATTAGGCAGGGTTGCTAGAGGCTCGTTCAGAATAGCGGGGTCCAACGCCTGGCATTGAGGTGGTAGAGAGTGACAGAGAGCTGGTAATATGTGAGAAAGTATGATAAATGTGAGAGAGATACAGATGATGAGAAATGAACAAAGATAACGGTACCTGGGGGAGAGAGAGGGTGGGGGAATGGTCGTGGGGAGGGATTGTGCTAGTGATACGATGTAAAAAAAAAAGATGAATGACAGAAGAAGATAAACAGAAACAAGATTAGAGATAAACGCAACGGGATGAAGGGAATCAATGTTGTTAACATGGGCTGATGATTTAGTTGTTGTTTTATTGGTTTACCATAAAAGGCTGGTGGGAAGAAGACAGCGAAGCAGTCCAGTGTGTGAGCCTCGAGCAGCTGGGCTTTCCTCGGTTTATGGCACGTTGGAGATGTTTGAAAGACAAAATAACTTCTTGAATGTTGCTACTTCCCTACACTCTGTAGTTTTATTAAACTTCTTAGCTGCCTCCACCACAAGCACATTGATTTAATTCTTATGTCAATAATCGGGCTTTAGGATCAATCAGAGTCCACTGGTCGGGCTGTAGGATCAGAACCCACTGGTCGGGCTGTAGGATCAGAACCCACTGGTCGGGCTGTAGGATCAGAGCCCACTGGTCGGGCTGTAGGATCAGAGCCCACTGGTCGGGCTGTAGGATCAGAGCCCACTGGTCGGGCTGTAAGATCAGAACCCACTGGTCGGGCTGTAAGATCAGAGCCCACTGGTCGGGCTGTAGGTTCAGAGCACACTGGTCGGGCTGTAGGATCAGAGCCCATTGGTCGGCATCCAAAGAATCTTGCCAAAAGGTTTTATAGAGCTATGAATCAGTTGTTAGATCTGAGAGACTGTATGTCATTTGTTAGATTTGCTAGAGCTGTGAATTAGTTGTTAGATTTGAAAAACCTAAGTGTCAGTTATTAGATTCGCTAGATCTATGTATCATTTGATAGTTATATGTTAGATCTGAGAGTGTCATATGTTATTTGTTAGATTTTATAGATCTGTGTATCATTTGATAGTTATATGTTAGATCTGAGAGTGTTAGATCTGATACAGCTGCATGTCATTTGTTAGATTGGGAAACATATTAGTCAGTACTTGGATTTGAGAGACTCATATATTCAGGTGTTAGATTTGAGAGACCCATATATTCAGGTGTTAGATTTGAGAGACTCATATATTCAGGTGTTAGATTTGAGAGACCCATATATTCAGGTGTTAGATTTGAGAGACTCATATATTCAGGTGTTAGATTTGAGAAACCTATATGTCAATTGTTGTATTTGAGATTACTTTACTATTATTTTTGTATATTTAAATAAAAGTTAAAAATGATGATCATTTGAACTGAATTTCTGAAATAAATGTAATCTAAGTAACACTTGCCATATGAGTTAGTTAAGCTGCTTTATCTAACTTTATATCAGATTTTTGTGTTTCTGTACTTCTTGGTAGGTCTTCTATTGCTCATATGCCTTACCTTATTGCAGAGCATATTACAGCAGGCAATCCCATTTAACCATGGCTCTCTGCCTAAGATTTGTAAGAATATTTTGCTTGATCTTGTATTGCCAGTTTTCTATCATCTGTGTGTATTTGGTGTCCTTGTGCGCATGGAGTAGTTGCAGCATGGATGTGTGAGCATTGTAAGGAAATACATGGTGATTGCGGCCAAATGTTTCACAGGGAACAACATAGTTGGGGGGGGGGGGCAGATCTGTGAGCTTATTTTGCTGAAAATACGTAATCAATCACGGGCAGATTTACCTGCACGAGGAAAATGTAACTGGCAGGGGAGATATATGAACAAATTTTATAGAAAACTGTATGGTCAGTGTGGGCTAGCTGTATGAATAAATGTTATACAAAACTATATGGTTAGTGTGGACCAGCTATATGAATAAATTTGATAGAAAACTATATAGTCAGTGTGGCCCAGTTGTATGAATAAATCTTATACAAAACTGTATGGTCAGTGTGGGCCAGCTTTGTGAACAAATTTTATATAAAACTATAAGGCCAGTGTGGGCCCAGCTTTGTGAACAAATTTTATAGAAAACTATATGGTCATTGTGGGCCAGCTGTATGAATAAATTTTATAGAAAACTATATGGTCGGTATGGGCCAGCTTTGTGACCAAATTTTATAGAAAACTATATGGTCATTCTGGGCCAGCTGCATGAATACATTTTATAGAAGACTATATGGTCAGTGTGGGCTAGCTGTATGGAGGAATTATATAGTAAACTATAATATGTGTGGGCCAACCACATGAACAAATTTTATAAAAAACCATATAATCACTGTGGACTGGTTGGGTGGGCAAATTTTATAGAAGACTATGTAATCAGCTTGTACCAGCTATATGGGCAAATTTTATAGAAGACTATGTAATCAGCTTGTAACAGCTATGTGGGCAAATTTTGTAGAAAACTATGTAATCAGCTTGTAACAGCTATGTGGGCAAATTTTATAGAAAACTGTATAATCACCTTGGGTAATCTTTGTTAGCAAATTTTTTTACATCTTACAAACTTCCCATGCCGTTAAACATCGCATGGGGCTCGCATGGTAGTTCGCCAGGTTTTCCTGTTTTCGGCGAGTTTTTCAACCTCATCAAGGGATTTTATGGCTACTAATTTGACTTATCTTAACAGTGTCTCTTTAGAGTTTCACATGGTCAACCTCTTTTTCTTTGGCCTGTTGTGTTCCACGTGGTAGCTTGTTTTGGGATTCTCTGATTGTTTCTTCTCATCATGTGACTGTTATGTGTCCATCTCCTTTTTCTAAGCCATGATAAAGCTAAATAGAGGTGTATGGCGCAGCCCCACAAAGCGGCAGAGGGAGTGAGCAACATGAGGATAAAACAAATAGAAAGCATTAGAGTAAAATGAGAATGTATAAATGAAAAACACACAACATCTGATACTTCGGCCTGAGCCTCTTTCGAGAGCCACATACACAAACAAAACGACACTCAACTTATCCCAGTGGCCCCCCCCCCCCCCGAACAGGAAACAACCCAAGAATGCGGGTCCCCTTGACCAGGCACAGAGACCACAGGGGACCACAAAGGAAACCAGAAAAAAGCCGATAGGAAATAGGAGGCGGGTAAAAGGAGAGACCGAAAGACAAAAGACACCTGTAGCGCAGGTGTGTTGGGGGAGGGGGAGAGAAGAAGGGGAAGCGGAGAGAATATGAAAGAAGAACAAACAGAAGGTGAGATAAACACACGTAGAACACAGGAGGCGCAATTCCTACAAAATTGTGTTCTCTTACTTTGCAATTCGTAGTGGGCCAGCAGGGAGATAATAAAACTGGTGAATAGGACCAGACCGGAGGGGAAAAACACCTGTAAGCCGCCATAGAAGTTGGCAGTGATAAGCTAGGAGAAAGAAACAAGAAAGTAGAGTGTAAATCGCAGGGAAAAATGTGGAAAACTAAAGAAGTTAAAGGAAGCTGAAGACATTGTTAATTCCAGCTGGGTGGAGACAGACAGCCTGGAAAATAAGGCGCTGTTCTAGGACCCTCCGAGATCAAACATCAGCAGAACAAGAACGGATCACACTAACAGAAATGTCCTGCTTTCCCCTGTGGTTGCTAAGGCAAAAAATGTTCAGCCACAAGGATCCAAGCCCTCTTGGAAATGTTGTTAAGATGTTGGCGAAAACAATCTCCTAAGTGTAAAATGGTCTCCCCTATATACTTCATATCACAAAGTTTGCACATAATAGCATAAATAACATATGTTTGGAGTAACATCTCAGATAATAATGATGTTAGAGATTATCTATCATGTAGTAATATGATATCCCAAATGAGATGATAGTCGAGAAAGCTTAATATAATTAAGGTCTATTCATATTACTGTGTGCGTATCATTACTTGTATATCCCTCAGTTCTTATTAAATTGGCCGTGACCTCTTAGACTATCTCAGCGTCACAGCGGTAGTCATTCATTTTCTGCAATTCTTAACATTTTCCACGAAGATTTCTTATTTATGTTAACGTGGAAATAGCTTGTTTGACCTCGCATAAGAGCCTTTGCGATAACTCGGTGTATCGCATATTTTAAACTTCGCATAGAAGAAGTGCCATTCTAAGAGCATTCGTGTTCCCAGCAGAAGTAGACGATGGAGGAAGTGTAGTACAGTCAACAACTGTGGGGAGTCATAAGTTAAGATTTGTACTTCAGTCACTTCGAGTGACTGAACAAGGTGCTTCATAAAACTACGGAATCTGGCAGACACTTTCTGCGTTAACTGAAGTAAACTAAATTCTACATTTCTAAAAAGAATGAGAGAAAAAGTTTCCAGGTTTGAAATAATAATACTGCTCGTTAATAGCAAACAGATTTCAGTAAAGTTCATTCGCCGTCCTGGTTAATAACTGCTTTATTGTCATAGTAAAAACTCTAAGACTAGCCGACTAAACATTATGAAACCGAAATAAAACAAAATTACAATAAACACAGTCGCCAAGTTTTTTTTTTTATACTGAAAAATTACTATACTCTTATATTTTGCTTATGACGTTAAATAATTGATTATGAAAATAACGGAACAAACCAAGGCAGGTATGGTTATTATTATTTTTTTTTTTTTGTGTGTGTTATAGTTCTGTTATACCATTATTTCAATGAAATCACGAAAACCATAGAAAACAAGCTGAATTCTTTCCAGATTAAATGTTTAGGAAAAATTAGAAAACTATTTTGGCCAAACACCATAGGAAATAACATCTTGTTGGCAGAAATGCAGATGAAGCTACTGACAGCAATTATTGAGGAAAGACGCTGGCCATGGTTGGGACATGTGCTCCGAATGACTGACAACTCACTACCAAAAATAGCACTAAGATGGACACCACAGGGGAGCAGAAGTAAGGGTAGAATAAAAGAGACACTGAGAAGAACAACAGAGAAGATGTTGAGCAATAGAGGGCTCATCTGGGCAAGAGCACATAAAAAGGCAAAGGACAGGCATTTGTGGAAAACCCTTGCGGAAGCCCCATGTGCCCTGGGCACTTAAGGTTTTTTGAGATTGAGAGAGAGAGAGAGAGAGAGAGGAGATTATTTCAATGACCGCGAGAGGCTAGTAAAACAGCGTGCTTAGATACTTTATTTAGTTGTAGTGTGCGAAGGTAGATCGAGAGTAAAAAGATTTTGTTATATTAGCTTTTATCAATAGTCGTTTCATATAGATTATTCTCATCTGAACCTGATGTTCAGTGACTGCGATAGAGTGAATTCTGAGAGATAAAGTGGCAAAATGTCAGACAAAATTGGGTACTCTTTCCTTCAGCTTTAGAAATTGAATGTTCTTTCGTTCTTTTTACTCTGATAATATTTAAACAGAAAGCTCTTTAATGCAAAAAGGAAAAGACACTTCACTGTAAAACTACTACGAATCATTTAAACGGCTTTCAACAAATGTTCAAAAAATAACTGCAGTCATATTGTTCTGTTACACAATTGGGGATTCGTAATTTTAAACTGCCATAAACGATAAAAATTAGACACCGCATTATTTTCCTATAAAACAAGGCAGGCGTGATGAATGATAACAGAAAATGTTCCTGCGTCACACGGTTTATTCGACAGTCTGAGAGTTAAAATTCTCTGAATAGTTCACGTGGCGTTTGGACATAAAGAACCTGATAATCGCTGGAAAACTCAATGAAAATAAGTGGGAAATTAAGAAAAAACTATTTTAACGCTGTGTATAAATGACACAAGAAAAAAGGGCACCTGGTTTGATCTGAAATTTCAAGATTTGCAACAAATTATCAACCAACGGCGCTGTACGTAATGAGCAAATGATTATGCTCCTAGATCAGTGTTTCCCAGTCTAGTTTGGGTTTCCGGCCTCCTTTTGTCCCAAGCCACATTCTCAACACTCCCTTGGTTATGTGCTGTTCATACAATGGTCTATTAAACTAGGATAAGCATAACCTAGGATATGCGTAAACCAATTTAACAATATGACGGAGTCCATTTATAACTCACCTAATGCGTTATTTTCTCAGCTTTTAATGCGATGGATGAGTACAAGTTTCTCAAAATCAGGTTGAAAAGTGCTAAGAAGGAAGGTATTGCTGCTTTTGTCAGCTGCTTCGTTTTCCCTCAACCACCCCTACTGCTCCCTTTTCTTCTATCGCCCCAAGGTCCTTTCTAACGCCCACATGGGGGGGGGCGTTATGGCCCAGTTTGGAAACATTATAGTAGATAATGTACAAATCATAGTTGAAGCGCATATATTATGGTGCTCCAGTATGTTCTACAACTGATGTTATAGACATGAAATTTATCTCTGATCAGTAGAAGTGGTGGCAGAGGTCATAAGGCTAGTTTGTTGCCTTTGTTTGACCAGAGCTAGCCAGCTAGGACTGGTCAGACATGCATCCATCTTCTTCATGGTGGCTTCGGAAAACAAAATATTTTGCATTAATTTAGCTAGCTCAGGTAGGTAAGGGCCATACCTGTGAGGTCAGTTTTTATAGTTAAAGAAAGCCACTGTATCTCACTTCCCATCGATTCACTACATTATTTCAAGATCTTGATGAGTACACCACCTGAAAAGAAATTATGTTCACAATATCATCATCTAGTAAGCAGTTTCAATATCCTGAGGTGCTGATCAAGTTGAAGTGCAAACATGTTTTAAATCAGCAGGGTACCCCAACATTTTGTCTATTTGCTGTTCGCTGTAATTCATTCTCTTCCTGCGTGATGAAGTCTTTAGCAGGGACGTGCTGACGTCATGTTTCGAAGTAACAGCCTGATGTCCTGGGGTTGGGTGGAGGATGAGTGTTGATTATAAGATATGCTGTGACCTGGAGGTCACACATTGATGGATACAAGGGTGGACGTAATTGACAAGTGATTTAATATATTCTGGAACACGAACCGATCGCTCCGCTGGCGGTGCAGTCACATGGTCGGGCCACTCACCTCCAACACTTGAATCCAAGTACACACGTTTTGATGACGCTTAGTACACATACAAACAATACTTGAGCTTACGTACACACATTTTGATGACGAATACACGGGGGCATGGGTTTTGCAGCAATGATTTGGTGTAGTTTCGCAATGTTTATTCCAGTTTTGTTGTCGGTGTCATTGTTGTACTTGCCAATGTGAATGCGTTACTAAAACTGTGAAGTTATCAGATTCAGCCAATAATTATTTGACCTTTCTTCTATGCAGATGACATCTTATATCTTATATCTTATATCCTTCCCGTGCCGTTAGACGTCACATAGGGCTCGCAAAGTAGTTCGCCAATTTTTCCTGTCTTCGGCGAGTCTTTCAACCTCATCAAAGGATTTTATGCCTGTTAACTTGGCCTCTCTTAATAATGTTCTCTTCAGAGTTTCACGCGGTCTGCCCCTTTTTCTTCGGCCTGTTGTGTTCCACTTGATAGCTTGTTTTGGGATTCTCTGCTCATTTCTTCTCATCAAGTGGCCAACATATGTCCATCTCCTTTTCCTGATCACCCGTGAGACTGGTTGTTGTTCAGTCATCTGTCTTATCTCTGCATTGTTCTTGAATTCATTCCACTTGATGTCGAGTATTTTCCTTAGGCATTTGTTTTCAAAAGAGTCTAATTTCTTTTCTATTTCTTTAGTTGTTTTCCAGCTTTCGCATGCATAAATGAGGGTGGATATTACATTTGAATTGAATAGTCTTAACTTGGTTTTTGTGCTTATAACTTTTGAATTCCATATGTTCTCAAGATTCTTGAAGATTGATGCTGCTTTTGCAATTCTGATCCTAACTTCCTTTCTAGTGTCACCATCCTGGTCTATGTAGCTGCCAAGGTATGCAAATTGATTGACTTCTTCAATATCTGTCCCTTCTATGTGTATTTTCCATTTTGATTAAGGGGAATTTTCATTATTTTTGTTTTGTCCTTGTTAATTTCAAGTCCTATTTTGCTAGCCAGTGAAGATAGGCTATCTGTTTTTCTTGCATGGAATTCACATTGTTACTGATAAGAGTTATGTCATCAGCAAAATCAAGATCTTCTAGTTGGGTCCATGTACCCAGTCAATACCTGTGTTACCTGTGCAGCATTTTTTCATTATGAAGTCTATTGTAATCCCAAAAAGTAAAGGAGACAGTATACATCCTTGTTTCACGCCTGTTTCAATCTGGAACCATTCACTCATCCCTTCTTCTGTCTTGACTGCACAACCATATCCATTGTATAAGTCCTTAATGATGTTGACAATTTTAGATGGTATTCCATATAGACATAAAATTCTCCATAATGAATCTCTGTGTATGCTATCAAATGCCTTCTTAAAATCTATGAAATTCAGTATTAATGGTTTCTGCTTTTCAATATGTTCTTCAAGTATTATTCTGAGAGTAAAGATCTGGTCGAGACAGCTTCTCCCTTTTCGAAATCCTGCTTGTTCTTCTCTCATTGCAGTATCCACTATATCTTTGAGTCTATTCAAAATGAATAGATGACATGCGTAGGGCTATTTCGTAGCCATGGTGTCTTCTGAAGATAACAAAAAAAAAACCGGAAATATTCCCTTTTTTAAGAAGCAAACAGTTGATCTTTTTCATGACGTCTGCTTGGCCTTTGAACGTTAAAAGGTGCATGAGAAAGAAGGAAAGAGAAGATAACACAAGACAAGGTGTTAGTGTCTATGTACCCTTGACATATCGATACATCAGTGAAGAAAATGTCAACTTAAAGAGAAAGGAAACTGAAGAAAGGCCAAAATAAGCTGTTTTATTGGGTATCAAATGATGAAAGGTCTTAAGTGAGGAAAGATTTGAAATGATTAAAGGTTTTAAATGATGAAAGTCTGTAAATAACAAAACCTACTTTTAAAAAAAACTGACGTATTTCTTAGAAATGTTCCTGTTGTTCAGTTTGTGTCATCATTTGAATGCACAGTTTATATTCTTCGCTCTTATGTAGACAAAGAATATTACGATGCCATAAAAATGTAAGGTTATGAAATACCAGAGATTAGGGCTGATGATACAGTATTACTGTCCACAACACAAAAAGGAATGGAAACACTAATTATGTCAGTCCGTAAGAATATAGAGGAGCAAAACCTTTATCTTAATGCGAAGAAAACTAAATTATTGACAGTTTATGACATGATTAGTTTCTTGTAATATGGTTAGATTCTTACGACGTAATTAGTTTCTTGTAATATGGTTAGATTCTTACGACGTAATTAGTTTCTTGTAATATGGTTAGATTCTTACGACGTAATTAGTTTCTTGTAATATGGTTAGATTCTTACGACGTAATTAATTTCTTGTAATATGGTTAGATTCTTTTGACGTGATTAGTGTCTTGTGATATGGTTAGATTCTTTTGACGTGATTAGTTTCTTGTGATGTGGTTAGATTCGTAAGACGTGATTAGTTTCTTGTCATATGGTTAGCTTCTTGTGACGTGATTAGTTGTTTTTGTGATATGGTTAGGTTTTTATAACGAAGTTAGATTATTATGTCTAATCTAATCTTACTCTAAGATTAGATTATACACTTATGACGAAGTTAGGTTCTTATGACGGACTTAGATTCTTATGACGAAGTTAGGTTCTTATGAAGAGATTTAGATTCTTATGACGAAGTTGGATTCTTATGACGAAGCTGAGCTCCTATGACGAAGTTGGATTCTTATGACGAAGTTAGGTTCTTATAACAAAGTTGGATTCTTTTGACGAAGTTAGGTTTTTATAACAAAATTGGATTCTTATGACGAAGTTATGTTCTTATAACAAAGTTGGATTCTTTTGACGAAGTTAGGTTTTTGAGACAAGTTTAGGTTCTGTTTGATTAAAAGCCACATCTGTAAATATGAAACCAGCAGACTTTCATTGTCGAACTAAGTTCTAATTGTAACGTCTCACTTTAAACGACTACGATATCTGGACTTGCCACACTCCAAAGCACCAGATGATTGCTCCTCATATCACAGTAAACTAAGACGCTCCCTTTTTTTTGACCACCGATGAACAACCCTTGATCTTCCTGAGCGACTCCCAGGAGACTGCAAAACTGACAGAACTCTGGCAAGATATGCAGCAATCCTAGCTGACTTCTTTGATCTGAGCTGTCGCAATAATTTCGTAGACTGATCTCCAAGAGCAATGCTCAGACTAACACACGAGGGCATAAAAACAAAGATAAATATTGACAACGGTCTCTCCAAAGTATTCCAAGATGGCAGGTATAAAATAAGGCGCCAATCAAGTGTCGTGTTGTTTTCTTAGTAAATTCATATTTCACTAACGAAAAACAGCAGTGTCTGGATGTTGATTACTTCCCTTGACGATTAAAGCTACTACAGTATAACGCTGTACTCAGACTACACCGGACTGAAATGAATTTATCCTGGAAAATGGACATTTGCAAAGGGTTGTAAAATACACCTATCAAACGTGGAGAGCTGTAAATTGATGCATTTTATTGATCTTTCAGTGCTATGGTATTTCATAAAGATATAGATTAACGTATGGAAGAGAAGAAACGTTTTAAAGAGAAGAAAAGCTCTGCCTGTACAATCTTTTGTATGTAGTATTTGTATGAGTCCGTGGATACATATTTGTACCAGCGCAGCACGGGAGATGTTTTCATTATTATCAATAATGGTTAGTATTGGTCGAAAAAAATCGATAGAAAGGGGACTATTTCTCTCAGCAGTGACTCAAGCTGTGCAGCCATTTTCAAATATTCCCAACGGGATTTTATGACACTCGATTTCTGCCATGCTTAAGCGTATGTGTTTTATTTGTGTGTCTGTGTTTGTATGTGTGTTAGAACTAACTAACTAACTCTTTTCCCAAAGTGAGATAATAAAGGACTTTGTCAGAGAAAAAACCTGCATCCATACGTTTTCATCCTATTTTTTAGGTCTCAGATTTTGGAATATAGTCACAGTTTTGGGGGGTTTATTCCTTTGTTTTTCATGATTAAGTTACGACTGTTATCGGCTGGGGTGATATTCTCTGACTCCAGAGGCCTGGGGAAGTTTTTAATTGTCATGAAAGCTTACTTTTTGCAATAGTCTCGAGTGGGAATTCAGGGAAACTAGAATGTTAAGAGGAGAGGGATTTCTGTGGGGTTTTGGTTTATGAGACAGAGTTACGAAACAGGCACTAGTATTAGCCCTCGTAGCGAGTTGAGCAGTTTTGTGTTAGAAATGACTAGGAGAGAGATAAGAGAATATCTGCTATTTTCGAGTTGTTGTGGTTGACCAACTGGTTTAAGTATTTTGTTGCCCGTGTATTTGTAATCATCAGCATGTTTGATGTGGTTGGGTTCACAGAGCTGCTTGATGACACCTTCTGCACGATCCATCCAAGATGTGCCCCTCTTTAGCATGTCACCCTTTTCTTTGTGGAGTTCTTTGTGTATGCTGTTTGCCAGCACTTCTCTTGAGGAAATCACGCGGCCTCCAGATCTTGAATTTGTGATTCATGTTTGGAAGATCAAGGACATATCTGATCGCTACACAGGAGGTGTCACTCGTACACCCTCAAGATAATTTACGGTGCTTCATTTTGCACATTTTTGAGTTTTTCCATCTAAGCAGGGCTGACAGTGAGGGTGGCTATGGCGTACTCCCTGGTACAGAAGTATTAGTAGCTTCAGATGAATGCTGGCAGCTACCATGAACTACATTGCCAATAGACCTTTGCGAGCATTTGTTATCACGTGGTCAACATGTTCCTTGAAACATAGACAACAGTCAAACTGTACTCCTAAATATGTCAACAAGTTAGACAAATAATCATTTCAAACTTGAACTAATTGAATTATTGAATTGAAATAATTTGAAATAACCGTCTAAACCAAATAGTTCTTTAATATTTCTGTTCAGCTGAAGAAGTTTGTTAACACTCTTTGACTAAGGAGACGGTTTACAAGTCTACAGACATCAGCAGCTTCAGAACTACAGAAACAAATATGAACTCTCCTCAAGTTCAAATCCAAATGCAAAATTGAAGATCACGCGCAGTGTGATGCTGTGACTCGACAAATTGTGTCTACGTTGTGGATAGTCTGAAAAGTTCATATACATTAAAACAACAACAAAAACATACAGCCATTTATATATATGAAATTGTATAACAAAATCTAACATCAGACGTAGTAGTAGTAGTAGTAGTAGTAGTAGTAGTAGTATAGTGATAGTTGTAGTAGTAGCAGTAGCAGTAGTAGTAAAAGCAGTATAGTAGTAGTAGTAGTAATAGTAATAGTAGTAGTTGTAGTAGCAGTAGTAGTAGTAGTAGTAGTAGTAGTAGTAGTAATAGTAGTGGTAATAGCAGCAGCAGCAGTAGTAGTAATAGTAGTAGTAGCTTTAGTAGTGGTAGTTGTCGTGGTAGTAACTGTAGTAGTAGTAGTAGTAGTAGTAGTAGTAGTAGTAGTAGTAATAATAGTAGTAGTAAAAATAATAGTAGTAGTCGTAGTAGTAATATTATTAGTGGTAGTAATAGTAGTAGTATTAGTAGTAGAAGTAATAGCAGTAGTAGTAGCAGCAGTAGCAGTAGTAGTAAAAGCAGTATAGTAATAATAATAGTAATAGTAGGAGTACTAATAATAATTTTAGTAGTTGTAGTTGTAGTTGTAGTAGCAGCAGCACTAGAAGAGGAAGAAGAAGAAAAAGAAATCTCTTTTTTTTCTTATCTGTTGGCAGCAAGGGCCCTAGATTCACCGCTTGTTCTTTTGTGCAAATCTAATATTTTCTAGGGGGCCGCAAGAACTCTGGGGAACCGGAGATGTGACCTTGATGTCACAGTTCAGGTCACGTTCAACGCAGCGGAACTGACAGATAACGAGATAAATTATATATGTATATCTTTTCAGATGTCCGTAGAGCAAATATGTAAAGCAAGCCACCTTTCATTTTTCCAGATAAACAAGAGAATGTGAGATACGTACATTTCTTCATACTTGCTCGGGGACTGATAGCTAGAATATCTAATGTGCGTACATCCCAAACTTTATCAAATTAATTTTAACATGGAAGGAGAAAACATTTCAAATTCGATCTTTTTCCTCTTTCCTCATTGTGTTCCAGGTGAATGGCTTTGAAAGAAATAAAGAAATTGCAAATAGGTAGGAGAGCTTTCTATGAGTTTTTATTTGATTTTTTTCAGTTCGAAATTTCAGCTAAAATTTAAGTTAAAAATAGTCATTGTGTCTGACTAGTCTGAGGCTAGAGACGCCTCGGGAAAATGTTGGTAGTCTGAGGCTAGAGACGCCTCGGGAAAATGTTGGTAGTCTGAGGCTAGAGACGCTCCCGGAAAATGTTGGTAGTCTGAGGCTAGAGACGCTCCCGGAAAAGGTTGGTAGTCTGAGGCTAGAGACGCTCCCGGAAAAGGTTGGTAGTCTGAGGCTAGAGACGCTTCCGGAAAAGGTTGGTAGTCTGAGGCTAGAGACCCCCCCCCCCCTCGCCCGGGAAAAGGTTGGTAGTCTGAGGCTAGAAACGCCTCGGGAAAATGTTGGTAGTCTGAGGCTAGAGACGCCTCGGGAAAATGTTGGTAGTCTGAGGCTAGAGACGCCTCGGGAAAATGTTGGTAGTCTGAGGCTAGAGACGCTCCCGGAAAAGGTCGGTAGTCTGAGGCTAGAGACGCTCGGGAAAATGTTGGTAGTCTGAGGCTAGAGACGCTCCCGGAAAAGGTCGGTAGTCTGAGGCTAGAGACGCTCCCGGAAAAGGTTGGTAGTCTGAGGCTAGAGACGCTCCCGGAAAAGGTCGGTAGTCTGAGGCTAGAGACGCCTCGGGAAAATGTTGGTAGTCTGAGGCTAGAGACGCTCCCGGAAAAGGTCGGTAGTCTGAGGCTAGAGACGCTCCCGGAAAAGGTTGGTAGTCTGAGGCTAGAGACGCTCCCGGAAAAGGTTGGTAGTCTGAGGCTAGAGACGCTCCGGGAAAAGGTTGGTAGTCTGAGGCTAGAGACGCTCCGGGAAAAGGTTGGTAGTCTGAGGCTAGAGACCTCCCCCTCGCCCGGGAAAAGGTTGGTAGTCTGAGGCTAGAGACCCTCCCCCCCCAGGGAAAATGTTGGTAGTCTGAGGCTAGAGACCCCTCCCCCAGGGAAAAGGTTGGTAGTCTGAGGCTAGAGACCCCCCCCTCCCCAGGAACATGTTAGTAGTCTGAGGCTAGAGACTTTGCGGTAAAAGGTTGGTAGTCTGAGGCAAGACACCCCCCTCCCCCAGGGAAAAGATTGGTAGTCTGAGGCTAGAGACACCCCCCCCCCCCGGGAAAAGGTTGGTAGTCTAAGGCTAGAGACCCCCCCTCCCAAGGAAAAGGTTGGTAGTCTGAGGCTAGAGACCCCCCCTCCCAGGGAAAAGGTTGGTAGTCTGAGGCTAGAGACTCTCCCCCCCCCCTTTCCACGGGAAAAGGTTTTTAGTCTGAGGCTAGAGACGCTCCCGGAAAAGGTTGGTAATCTGAGGCTAGAGACCCCTCCCCCGGGAAAATGTTGGTAGTCTGAGGCTAGAAACCCCTCCCCCCCAGGAAAATGTTGGTAATCTGAGGCTAGAGACCCCCCCCCCCAGGGAAAAGGTTGGTAGTCTGAGGCTAGAGACCCCCCCCCCTGCCCGGGAGAAGGTTGGTAGTCTGAGGCTAGAGACCCCCCCCCCCCTCGCCCGGGAAAAGGTTGGTAGTCTGAGGCTAGAGACCCCCCCCAGGGAAAAGGTTGGTAGTCTGAGGCTAGAGACCCCCCCTCCCAGGGAAAAGGTTGGTAGTCTGAGGCTAGAGACCCCCCCCCCTCCCAGGGAAAAGGTTGGTAGTCTGAGGCTAGAGACCCCTCCCCCAGGGAAAAGGTTGGTAGGCTAGAGACCCCCCCTCCCAGGGAAAAGGTTGGTAGTCTGAGGCTAGAGACCCCCCCCCCCTCCCAGCCAAAAAGTTGGTAGTCTGAGGCTAGAGACGTCCCGGAAAAAAATCTACTTACTACGGAAACTCGCAGCAAACCAAAAGAATTAAATAAATCCTCATGGCGAGGCACACTGCGAGCCCTGTGTTACGTCTGACGGCATGGAAAGGATGTAAGATATCAGAAACAAACTAAAGTTTATAACCATTAATAACATTTTTTTTCCTTTTTACCAGAAGGCGGCGCCCAGAAACAATGTCAAATGATATGGTCACGCTAGGTGAAACCACCAGACAACGTTCCATGCCAAGAGTGTTATAAAAAACAAGAATAGACCGCCTATGTAAGAGGTTCAAAAAAGGGTATCCTGGGGATGTGGTGTTACCCCTTATATTTCCCCTGATCTGTCGACACTCTAGAGGGTGATGTGGCCAGCGTCTTGCCTGGACGCCTTTCCATTCCTGGTCAAGGCCGAGTATCCATGTTTTACAGCTGGGTACCCAGGACGTTTGCGGGTGGAATCAAACCACCGACCTTCAGCTAAGAAACTAGAGCACTAATCATATGGCCATTCAGATGCCTTGCGCAAGAGGTAAACTACAGTAGCTTTAAATATTCGGTTATATGATAGAACCAAGCCATATTAATACTCTGTTCTCTCAACATTGAAACTGTAGTGACGGCAATGTCAAGAAAGGTAGAGGCAGTTGTAGAGACATAGGAGGTGAAAGAAATGACAGGATTGAAATTCTTAACGGAACTAATGACGTTGTCAGTATTTTCCTCTGACATAGATGTGACCCCAATGCATTCATCTATGTAGTGTCTATAGAATGCTGGAATAGTACCTCTATAGGATTCCATAACCTTGTGTTCGAATGTCCACACCACTAATCTGGTCGAAGTACAGGCCATAGAATTAAAATGAATTGCGTTGGAGGACAATTCGTGTAAGACGCATAATAGTAGACACAGGAATAGAGGGAAGGTGTCCTTCGTTCAGAAAGAACTCGACAGCTTGAAGACCCTGATAAGAAGGGATGGATGTGTACAAGGAAACTACATCAAGAATGAAGATGCGGTAAGTGTGACCAGGCAGGAGTGTAAGGGTCTCAGAGCAGTGAAAGCATGATTCGTGTCCTTCAGATAAGTAGGCAGACTAGTGACAAGAGGTTGAAAAATACTGTCCAGAAAGTCAGAGATTTGTTCTGTAGGGCAGGAGCAAGCTGAAACTATGGGCCTTCCTGGGTGACCTGGCTTGTGTATTTTGGGAGGTAAATAAAAGGATGTCCTCGCTAAACAGCTGTCATGGATGTGTAGATCTGTAACAGAGGGAGAAAAATCAGTCTCACGGATGAGTTCGTTGATCGTGTCACGAACCTCATACTACACGTAATCCCCATTGTGCTAATGCACTGAATATCACAACATATCCCACTTGTGCTAATGCCCTGAATTATCACACATATCTCCCCATTGTGCTAACGCACTGAATTATCACACATATCTCTCCCTTGTGATAATGGAGGATCGACGACTACATGAGCAGTACATTGCTACTGAGTTGGGCATCTCCCAGGAATGTGTTCATGCCGTTATTCACAATTATCTGCAAATGACAAAGGCCTCTGCTTAAACGTCTTGGAGCTGATCACAAACAACAGCGTCTCAACATGTCAAGAGACAATCTTGGCCATTTTTCTGCAGATCTTGAAAAAGTTTTTTCAGTAATTTGTGATACTGGACGAGACTTTGGTTCATCATTTCCAACCAGAGAACAAAGCGGTGGAAACATCATGGATCCCAACCTCCAAAGAACGCAAGGGTGGTTCTGTCTGCAGGCAAATTGATGGCTTCCATGTTTTGAGATGTAGAAGGTGGGCTATTGACAGACTATCTTCAAAAGGGCAACACGGTCACCGTGGCCTATTACGCTAATCTTGTGAAGCAAATGCGGGTCAAATTGAAGGAAAATAGTTGAGGGAAATTGACGAGAAGAGTTATCTATGAGCAAGACAATGCTCCAGTTCACAAGTCGGCGGTGGCAATGGCTCCCATTCATTAATGCAGCTTCCAGCTTCTTGATCCTCCTCCTTATTCCCCAGATTTAGCCACTTCGGGCTGTTACCTGTTTACCAAACTCAAAAAGGAACTCAGTGGTGGCACATTTGCTTCAGATAATGACGTCATTCGTGCTGTAGACCACTTTCTACGGGCACAAGATGCTAACTTTTGCACTGAAGGGATCCGTATGCTCCAGGATCGCTCCACTAAGTGCATAAACTTGCAAAGGGACTATGCTGAGAAATAACCCGAAAAACGTGTCCACAAACAACCCATTGTATTTATACCCCTCGTATATATTAAAAAGAATAGTTTGGCATACAGTATTTGTTCTCTGGAGGATTTAACACTTATATTTCTCGCAGGGCAATATATTGTAAACCCAATGTGTGCTAGATCCACAATTTGAGATAATTTAGGGACAGAACAAGACCAAACCCAGCTGCAACCCACAAATCCATGGTCAGTGTACCACCGTACTGGGTGATCAGGCCCAAAACCCATCTAACCGACAACCCAGGATTTCCCCTCCAAGGATACTGTATGCCAGTTATGCAGTATATTGCATACATCTATACAAAATTCCATGACGTACAATACTCATAACAAAGTCAAGCAATTCAAATCAATCAACATTTTATTTATCCACGCTACATACACCATATTAATGTCAAAACAGACAGTGCATATACAGAGCATCAACATGTATCATCATGAGTGTAATAATCATGCCATCAATATAATGTATAACTCTAACTATTAACTGAAATCATATGGACCCAATTTGCTTGGGCTCTCCTGGCCCTCATAAATATATATGCATACATTTATATAAATTGTGCCATCGCACTTATTAACATTGCATCTGCTGCTATTCTTATGAAACTTGCATCCACCGGATCATCAGGTGCCACTAAACTTCTGCACTTGCAACTACTGCTGCCGTAATCACCCTCCTCATACTACACATAATCTCCATTGTGGTAATGCACTGAATATCACAACATATCCCTCCCTTCTGCTAACGCACTGATTTATCACACATATTTCCCTCTTGTGCTAACTCATTGAATTATTACACATATCTCTCATACGTCTTTATACGTTCGGATCACTTGAGCAAGGACGCTCCGCCCCCAAAACCGTACACACTTCTGGGCATCGTGTGCCTGCTCACAGCCTCTTGGATGTATAATTCTTTCTACCAACAAACAATGGCCACTTCCTTGTCAGCACTCTTGATCACGATATCTCATCTGCGCTGGAGTTGTGCGCTTCCTGGGGGTCAGGTTAGTGTGTCGTACACGGGAAGGTGAAGCTTGCAGATTTAATGAAAGGTGTGATCAATGTAGATGTCCCGTGAACGAGACGCTCCTGCTAAAGGTGTCCATGTGGATGGTTGTTTAGAGATGCGACAGAAAGGATCATCAATAGAAGTAGACTGGGATGATGAAGGTTGGGCCGCGTCTTGGAAATGGAATTTCAAGCGCAGTCTACGATGGAAACGGTGGACTTCCTTCAGGAATGAGAACTAGTCAACAGGTGGACGGAGAGGAAAAATTGCAAACCTTTACCCAAGACAGAAAATTAATCAGCCAACAGTGGAATATCAGGAGGAATACAGACAACATTAGTGGGAGCACAAACGCTATGATGGGTCGGGGAGAGGCTGGGGTGGGACGGGTAGCAGAAAGTTTCTGCTTTTTGAGAGTAGAGAATTGCAAGTAGAATTGTCTGTTCACGGAATGAATAATCTCTCGGTTCAGGCAACAGATGAGATAATTATCATACATGATTTGGTTGAGTAGGACAGAAAGTTGAGCGGCCTGATTGTCAAGATCTGAGAGTTTATTGTGCTCCTCGACAATACAGCACATTCATTGAAAAAACGCATTTGGTTTCGATAGCATAAAAACTATCTATGTTCAGTATCTACAGAATCCTACGCTGAAGAGTGCCCATGGTGGAGATAAACTTAGAAGCAAAACCTTTAGGAATGACCTTCAGGCCAAGACAATTGTTAAGAAAGTTATACAAGGTCCGACAATTAAGAAATAACACTAATCCCCTGAAAAACAAAATAAACAACAACTGAAGATAAAACCAGTATTTTATTCAAAGTAAGGCCCTTGTGCATTGATACAACGAGTGGCATGATCTAACAAACACTGGAACGACCTCTGCAGTTCATCTGTTGGTATGGCCCTTAAACTCGACTTTACGGCCCTTTGGATGTCATAGTCAAAGAAGCGTCCATTCATTGGTAACTTTAATTTTGGGAATAGAAAATAATAGCAGGGAGACAAATATGGGGAATAGGGTGGATGGCTTGGAACGCGCCCTTGTTTTTGGGCCAAACATTCCTGTACAACTACCGCTCGGTGAGCCGGTGCATTATCATGAAGAAGGAAAAAACTGCCAGGCGTTGAATACTCGGGTCGGACTCAGAGAATCCATTTCAATAGGCGTTTCAAAATACTTAAATAAACTTTGGCAGTGACAGTCTGTCCCTCTAGAATAAATTATTTGTGAAATTCTTTGTAGATTCGTTTATGTCATGAGCATAATAAAATCAGTATCATTACCTAACTGACGGACTTTGTATGTTCTTTTGTGTGTGTATAAATAATCCTTGAAAACGGGTGACGCCGAAATATTGGATGTTGTATTTTTTTCATTTATACATTCTCATCTTACTCTCATACTTTCTGCTATTTGGTTTTAATCACTCCCTCTATCGCTTTGTAAAACTGTACCATAGGCCTCTGCTTGCTTTTATTACTTGAAGCAGTTTTACTGCAATCCTTATCTCTTTTATCTGACACATACACACCTACAGTTTTTCATACGTGTATATAAAGCATACGCAAACACAAATACACATCAGGGAGGCATATAGAGAGGGCACAGGATGATGATGATGATGTCCTGATCAACAATTGTTGCCTATCTATGTTCTTTTCCTCCATTAGTCTATAACGCAGTGAGTTGTTGGGTATCGTAACATCTTCTCTTCAGCCGTGACATTTGCTTTATTCTGCTCTTCCATGTTGATCGTAATGCTTTTCGATGATGTTCCAAGGGAAGGGATGTGCTCTGTGTTAGATGTAAGCCTTGGCACGTAAAGACAGCTCACGGTTTGTAAATGAGATCTCAGTATTTCAAAGGGAACACTGCATTGATTGTTCTACGAACTTTTTGCCCAGAGTTTTTTTTGTTTTGTTTTCACAGCTGATGTTCTTTGTCAGAAACTAAATCCTTTCTGTCCTTTGTCTTATCACTTTCTTTATTCGAACCTTTTAAACTTCCTGGACGTCTTCTCTTGTCTGTTCATTTTTTTTTCTTTTAAGTATTCATTGACCTCGCTCGGTGTCCTAGACAAACCTGCCATTATTTCCTGTATTGTCTCCCCTACCCGCAGACTTGTGACCGGAGCTTTATAAGTTAGTGCGAAACAAATTCCTCTTTCCTCATCACCTCCATGTTTACCTCATTGATTAGGATTTACATTTTTATTCATTACTTTCCCCTACATCATCCCTTCTTTTCTCCCTCCATTTAAAACCGGGGAAGCTCTCTTGACCCGAGGGGTGATGCACACGTCCGAGTCTCCTCGTCCACGTCCTGGCTAGCAGTGACAGCTGTGTACGAAGCGTGCTTCCTGTACGCACCTTCCAGCCATGTGTTCTCTTTCTAAGATTTTCTTTTGTCTCCAGATCAGTGATTCTTTACCTGGGGTTTATTGACCCAAGGGTTCACAGGAGGATATGTAGGGGCCCACGGAACAGTAGTTTGACTGCCTCGCAATTAAATATGTACTTGTATATCGTGTCATTATCTTGGATCCATTTATTGTTATATAAGAGTCAACATCTGTTCTCTGGCCGTAATGAAGATTTACGGCCAAAAAGGGTTAAGAACATCTGCCTGTTCTAAAGTCAAATGTCACCTTGACCATTATAATGTTTCAAGGACTGGAATGTAGTAGACAGACTTTCAGGTCAGACAACTTGGATATGTTTTACTTATATGTCATTGTCTTCCTTCACGTTATCGTCTGTTACTAAACAATGCGATGATCTTGAAAAAGGAATAATGAAAGCAATGTTTGCTGGGAAATGAGAAAGAGAATGGTTGACGAGACGATGAATACAGGACATCTCTTGACCCTGCAAACACGTTATTTACTGAAACAGAGAACTGAGAGAAGATTTTAGATCCCCTACGAAGAGAGCAACATTGTCCGAAATCCTTAATTAATGGCAAGAAGAGAATCCTGGTTTCAAGAGAATCCTGGTTTCATGACAAGAAGAGAATCCTGGTTTCATGACAAGAAGAGAATCCTGGTTTCATGACAAGAAGAGAATCCTGGTTTCATGACAAGAAGAGAATCCTGGTTTCATGACAGGAAGAGAATCCTGGTTTCATGACAAGAAAAGGAGGTGAAATAATCAAATATTCTCAGTGAGAGAGGCTGGGATTCCAGCTTGTGTACTGCTATGGGGCCCCATAGTTTCTCATGTTTGAAAGTGGGGCCATAGTGAATGACGACAGAATGACCTATAAATAGAGTAATGGACCCTACAAAATTCCTTTAAGTAGGGCTGAGTTTAAGCAAAGAAAGAATAGAGAACAGATAAAGAAACGACTACATGGCAAAACAGAATGGGTGCTAGTATGCTTGAGAAGAAGCATGAGTTCTAAAACTCAAAAACGTCCTGCGGAAATGAATGCTGAAGTTTGGCGTGAAGCTACATTGATTAACAAACATAATAATCGTGGGGAAACATTTGATCCTTCTGAATCGATAACCAGTGTTGCTATGTATGGTACGTGTGCAGATATCCGTGAACCAAAGCGCGGAAGATCAGAGAAACAATTACAGCTTGCTCCCATTACCGGCGCCCACGTGACCGTTCTATCGTTCCTCCAGCTCATCAGGCCACGTCATCCGTGTCGTACTGGTGACCTTGGATAGACAGAGAGAAAATTCTCTACAACTGAGGCTCCCAGCTTCAGGTCAGGACAAAAATTAGGCTCCCAGCTTCAGGTCAGGACACGAATTAGGCTCCCAGCTTCAAGTCAGGACAAAAATTAGGCTCCCAGCTTCAGGTCAGGACACTAATTAGGCTCCCAGCTTCAAGTCAGGACAAAAATTAGGCTCCCAGCTTCACATCAGGACACGAATTAAACTCCCAGCTTCAGGTGAGGAAGTGAATTAGGCTCCAAGCTTCAAGTCAGGTAAAAAATTAGGCTCCCAGCTTCAAGTCAGGACACGAATTAGGCTCCTACCTTCAAGTCAGGACAAAAATTAGGCTTCCACCTTTAGGTAAGGACAAGAATTAGGCTCGCAGCTTCAGGTCAAAACAAATATTAGGCTTCCAGCTTCAGGTCAGGACAAAAATTAGGCTTCCGGAGAGTAAAAGAAGGCCACAATACAATTTTTAAAATTTTACAGAATTTTATAGAAAGTTTATGTTTTCATATATAAATATTAAAAGAGTAACAATCCAACAATCATAATTATTGATACTATTCCTTAAAAGTTTTGAAGGTGTTTTGAATTCTCAAAGTTTGAGAATCGCTCGTCTACAATATTCTCTTGGTCGTGATCGGTAGAGGCGACTACCGGAGTACCTCTGCTTCAGACACACGTACATATAATGTAGATGACTCAGCCTAATCTATGAAGATTTCAATGACAGATCAGATGAGGATTTTCAGGTGTCCAGAGAAGAGAACAGAGTGTGCAACATTAACAGCAGCTTCTACCGCTCATATTGCCATCATCATCATCATCATGTGCCGTGCCGACTGGCGTTGGCTATTATGCTTCTCCAGAGTACGCGATCCTTCATGCATGCCATCAGCTCAGTTGGTGATCTCCTCTCACACCATCCCGTCAGACTGTCCAGTATCATTTCTCTTGGTCTTCCTCTTGATCTTCTTCCTTCTATTTTTCCTGTTGTTATAATATTTTCAATGCCTCCTCTTCTCATTGCATGTCTTATGAAAGTACATTGTCTCTCTCTTATCTTTTTGACAAGGTTTTTTGTCTCTCCAGCTTTTCTCCTACATTCTTCATTAGTTATTTTTGCTGTCCAGGGGATTCGCAACATTCTTCTAATAAACCACATTTCTGCTGCTTCCAATGATTTTTGTGCAGACTTGCCTATTGTCCATGATTCACTTCCATATAACAAGATAGGTTCAATATAACATTTTAGGACTCGTTTTCTAACATTCATTGATAAGGATGTGTTGGTCAGTATGTTTCTCATATTGCCCCAAAAACTAAATCCAGGTGCATGGATATGATCTGGCAGAGGTAAACAAAGAACTGACTTTAGCTGGAAAAAGTAAAACTGCTTGCGTGATAGTCTTAGTTTTAAAAAATGGTTAAGAAGAGCAATGTCCTACATGTGCTACTCTACAGACGTAAATGCTGGAAAACCACCAAAACTATAAAAAAAACAAACCTAATTCCTTCCACACTAAATGCTTACGTAGGACAAGAAGATTATTTTGGCCATATACCGCAAGAAATACCACCTTGCTGGCAGAAATGCAGATGGAGCTATTGGCTACGACAACTGGGGAAACGCTGTGGCGATGGCTGGGATGTGTGCTCCGGATGACTGGCTACTCATTGCCAAAAATAGCACTGAGATGGACATCTCTGTGGAACAGAACTAGGGGTAGGTCAGTGGAGACACTGAGAAGAACAACAGAAAGGATGTTGAGCAATAGAGGGTTCACCTGGACAAGAGCGAAAAAAAGGTGAAAGACTAGATAGATAGATAGATAGATAGATAGATAGATAGATAGATAGATAGATAGATAGATAGATAGATAGATAGATAGATAGATAGATAGATAGATAGATAGATGAAGACCTTTATATATGCTCTCCTGGCACATTTATACGTGCTCCGAATTCCTTCTCATCATCTCCTTCAGCGTTCAGCAACTGCTTAAACCCGCAGGAAAGTAAATAACAGATAAAATACGCGCGATCCAGAGACTGTAAACATTTGCCACGCACCATCATGGTCGTTCCTAGAACACAAAGTAGCAGTAACAGTGGATCATCTCTGCCATAATCCCAGTGTTAAATACGTGTCTACGGTGTTTGGAACTACTTAGGATTTCTACAGAACAAACAACAGGCAGTCCCCGAGGTGCGTACATCCCGTAGTTGTGAACGACCTCCATAAATACTTTTATATTAAACCTTCGTGTTATGTACAATGGTTCATAATAACAAACGGGCAATACTTTATGCCGCGCATCAGAACATTGCGCCTCTACAGCAGTTCGTCGGTTTCTTTGTTAATTTTTTTTACGCAAATAAAGGTACACTGCATATACATAACTGACGTTAGATACCACCATACGTTAGTGTTTCCTACCTACAAAGTCACATTACGAACAGATTTAGAAACGGAACAAATTTGTAACGCAGGGACTATACTATACTATACTATACTATACTATACTATACTATACTATACTATATCATGCCTGCCATTCTATGCTATACTGTATTATACTATACTATACAGTGATATGGCATCCTATACTGTACTATACCATGTCATGCTGTACTATAATAGCTATACTGTACTAAAATATAATGTAATATACCTTATACTACACTATACTGTACTATGCTATACTATACTATGCTATGCTATGAAATTCTATACTATGCTATGCTACACTATAATGTGCTGTGGTATGTTATGTTGTGCTAGTTATGCTATATTATACTGTGCTATGCTGTACTATGCTATACCATACAATACTGCGCTATGCTATACTATACTATATTGTAGTAAAATAAATACGAGTAATCTCCCAAACGGACTAATTAAACACTTTATCATCAATCTTCTACGTCCCTTCGAATCTATCACCTGCTGCTACTAAGTCCAATATGTGCTATTCAAAGCACGAGAAAAGGCTAGTGTCCCGAGCTGTAAGACACCAAAGAAGTCTCAGTCTTTCTACTCCCACATTTGATCAAGACTCACAGTAGCCCACACAAAACTAGACAGTTTTATCCGCACCATCAAATAAACCATCAAATCCTTCCTGAGTGAGTCTTATCTCTTCTTTCCTTCTTCGTCTTCTGTGACATCCTTTCTTTCATTTCGTGTTTCCTTATTTCATATACCTTTCTAGACTGTAGCGCATCTCGCTCTGTCTATCTGTATGTCCCTGCGTCCTTCTATCCATCTATATATTTATCCATCTATCCATTTATCCATGAATCCATCTATCCATTTATCCATAAATCCATCTATCCATTTATCCATGAATCCATCTATCCATTTATCCATAAATCCATCCATCTGTCCATCAGTCTGTCTGTTTGTCATCTATATGTCGGTCTATATGTCTGTCTAAATATCTGTCTGCCTTACTCTCTGCCTGTCTGTCCGACTTCACATGTGTTATTATATTTTACTACTAACAAGTATGTATTGTAATATACATTAGTTTTAATATACGAGTATTTCAACTTTTAAATCGACCTTATTTCAACCGATCATGCCTTATTTGCACAATATTATATAAATTATTATCATATTTGTTAAACATTATACCATATTTGTAAAATATTACATCATCATATTTGTTAAATATTACACAATATTGGTAAAATAGTATATCATATTTGTAAAATATTACATTGTATTTGTAAAATATTACATCATATTTGTAAGCTATTGCATCGTGTCTCTGAACTCTTACAAACGAAGAAGACCTAGACTTACTTGGAGAAGAGAAATTATGACAGTGCTCAGAGACAAGGGATACACATGGAAGGAAGCAGAGAATAATTTCAAGAACAGGGATGACTGGAGAGCCTTTATCCGTAGTCTATGCTCTCAAGGGAGTGAAAGGCAATGATGATGATGATGATGTGAACTATTACGTCATATTTGTAATATATTTTACCTTGTGTTCCATCCATTACACATTTGTTATGGTTCATTATACCATAAATATACATTATTTCGTGTATTACATTTCGGAAAAACCCACCTCAGTACCCGAAGATTGAAATCTGAATTGATGAGGAAAGTCAAAGGTTAAGGTGAACTTATCAGGATAAGAGATAGAGATAAAAGTTTTAAAAAGCAGATTTCGAGAACACATGGCTGTACTTTGATGAAATTTATTCACAGATTAAATACTTTCACAGCTTTCTCGGCACCTGAATTTATTTTTGTTCACTTCTTATTTTTGTTGCTAATTCCATTTACGCTGGCCCTGTAAGCCTTTTTTGTCCCACAGAGAGCTTGCGTGTGGCAGTAGAAGGGCGCCACCTACCGGGGGAAACTGAAATGTGCTTACTAGAACAAGTACTTCAATTTCTGCTAGAAGCCCGCCCTAGTCTAGCCGGTTCTGACATTAGCAATAACACCCATTGAATTTATCCTAGTCCAGAGACTGGGTAAGCAAAATATATTATGGGGGAAATAGTGGAGAGGAAAGTGAAAGATTAACACCGGGGATATGGGAGGAGAACAGGAGTTGGAGATAGGTTTAGATTAGAATCTTTGGTGTGAAGAATGGAGAATAGGAAGGCCGTAAGGAAGAAGGGGAGATTAGATATAGAAATAAGGATACTTTATGACGGGAGTTCTGAACCAGAAGTATCTAAATCAAATGTTTGGAGAACAGAACTTGATCTCCTAACAACTGAAAAAAAAATATGTTAGATTAGAATTTTCCTGTTCTGTTCCTAGTTACCATTATATACGATAAAACTAAGCTGTTGACATCTTTTGAAGTCAAAGTAATAGTACTGGTGGTGGTGGTGATGATGATGATGATGATGATGATGATGATGATGATGATGATGATGATGATTTCGACAGTCTGGCGAAGGGGTAGTGGAGACATACTGGACAATCCATTTGAAGAAGGGTGGGGGAGCGCATATTATTTTTAAAAATTAATAATTCCTGCTTTTGAAGATTAGACAAATGTTCGGTACCACAGACAGCAGCCAGTGGGGAAAAGAGGCAGAAGATCACCTGACACCATCATAACGTAGAAAGCCCATCTACCTGGGCAGGCCTTTAGCAGCAGGGAATTTGCCGTCAGATCAAGAGCGCACAGAAAGAAGATGGCTGGGTGCTGACAAGAGGGTTTCATACTGAAGAACTCAGTTGTAGAAGCCAAGTAAACTGTATAGTCCAGTGGGATCGTTCACTGGGCTGGGTATGAGAGGGTACCTTGTCTGGACTGTCTTCTCACGCCATTCCAGTAGTTTGCAGATGCATTTCCATATATCTCCTTAAAGTAAGTCAACCACACACCACACACACAAAACACAAATCCTTCCAGAATCCATCTTGCAACTCCGAAAAAGACATAGAAAACCAACTCACTGTTCTATCAGCAAGTAGAGAGCGAGAGAGAAAAGGGGAACAAAGCTGTACACTACTGGTTAACTATCATTGATTGTCTCCCCTGTTTTCATGTGCTCACAGCCCGGAACCTATTTCTCATAAACTGACCAGTCACGGGAGTTGAGCGGCTCTCTCAAGGTTCAAGGCTGCGATACTGTGAAAGTCACAGAGAGAAGAAATATCTTGTGTATCTAGTGCAGAACCCTACACTGCGCCACTTATACTTCGCCACCTACACTGCGCCACCTACACTGCGCCACCTACACTGCGCCACTTATACTGCGCCACTTATACTGCGCCACCTACACTTCGCTACCTACACTGCGCCACTTATGCTTCGCCACTTATATAAATTATTATCATATTTGTTAAACATTATACCATATTTGTAAAATATTACATCATATTTGTAAAATATTACATCATATTTGTAAAATATTACATCATATTTGTAAAATATTACATTGTATTTGTAAAATATTACATCATATTTGTAAGTTATTGCATCGTGTCTCTGAACTCTTACAAACGAAGAAGACCTAGACTTACTTGGAGAAGAGAAATTATGACAGTGCTCAGAGACAAGGGATACACATGGAAGGAAGCAGAGAATAATTTCAAGAACAGGGATGACTGGAGAGCCTTTATCCGTAGTCTATGCTCTCAAGGGAGTGAAAGGCAATGATGATGATGATGTGAACTATTACGTCATATTTGTAATATATTTTACCTTGTGTTCCATCCAATACACATTTGTTATGGTTCATTATACCATAAATATACATTATTTCGTGTATTACATTTCGGAAAAACCCACCTCAGTACCCGAAGATTGAAATCTGAATTGATGAGGAAAGTCAAAGGTTAAGGTGAACTTATCAGGATAAGAGATAGAGATAAAAGTTTTAAAAAGCAGATTTCGAGAACACATGGCTGTACTTTGATGAAATTTATTCACAGATTAAATACTTTCACAGCTTTCTCGGCACCTGAATTTATTTTTGTTCACTTCTTATTTTTGTTGCTAATTCCATTTACGCTGGCCCTGTAAGCCTTTTTTGTCCCACAGAGAGCTTGCGTGTGGCAGTAGAAGGGCGCCACCTACCGGGGGAAACTGAAATGTGCTTACTAGAACAAGTACTTCAATTTCTGCTAGAAGCCCGCCCTAGTCTAGCCGGTTCTGACATTAGCAATAACACCCATTGAATTTATCCTAGTCCAGAGACTGGGTAAGCAAAATATATTATGGGGGAAATAGTGGAGAGGAAAGTGAAAGATTAACACCGGGGATATGGGAGGAGAACAGGAGTTGGAGATAGGTTTAGATTAGAATCTTTGGTGTGAAGAATGGAGAATAGGAAGGCCGTAAGGAAGAAGGGGAGATTAGATATAGAAATAAGGATACTTTATGACGGGAGTTCTGAACCAGAAGTATCTAAATCAAATGTTTGGAGAACAGAACTTGATCTCCTAACAACTGAAAAAAAAATATGTTAGATTAGAATTTTCCTGTTCTGTTCCTAGTTACCATTATATACGATAAAACTAAGCTGTTGACATCTTTTGAAGTCAAAGTAATAGTACTGGTGGTGGTGGTGATGATGATGATGATGATGATGATGATGATGATGATGATGATGATGATGATTTCGACAGTCTGGCGAAGGGGTAGTGGAGACATACTGGACAATCCATTTGAAGAAGGGTGGGGGAGCGCATATTATTATTTAAAAATTAATAATTCCTGCTTTTGAAGATTAGACAAATGTTCGGTACCACAGACAGCAGCCAGTGGGGAAAAGAGGCAGAAGATCACCTGACACCATCATAACGTAGAAAGCCCATCTACCTGGGCAGGCCTTTAGCAGCAGGGAATTTGCCGTCAGATCAAGAGCGCACAGAAAGAAGATGGCTGGGTGCTGACAAGAGGGTTTCATACTGAAGAACTCAGTTGTAGAAGCCAAGTAAACTGTATAGTCCAGTGGGATCGTTCACTGGGCTGGGTATGAGAGGGTACCTTGTCTGGACTGTCTTCTCACGCCATTCCAGTAGTTTGCAGATGCATTTCCATATATCTCCTTAAAGTAAGTCAACCACACACCACACACACAAAACACAAATCCTTCCAGAATCCATCTTGCAACTCCGAAAAAGACATAGAAAACCAACTCACTGTTCTATCAGCAAGTAGAGAGCGAGAGAGAAAAGGGGAACAAAGCTGTACACTACTGGTTAACTATCATTGATTGTCTCCCCTGTTTTCATGTGCTCACAGCCCGGAACCTATTTCTCATAAACTGACCAGTCACGGGAGTTGAGCGGCTCTCTCAAGGTTCAAGGCTGCGATACTGTGAAAGTCACAGAGAGAAGAAATATCTTGTGTATCTAGTGCAGAACCCTACACTGCGCCACTTATACTTCGCCACCTACACTGCGCCACCTACACTGCGCCACCTACACTGCGCCACTTATACTGCGCCACTTATACTGCGCCACCTACACTTCGCTACCTACACTGCGCCACTTATGCTTCGCCACTTATACTGCGCCACTTATACTTCGCCACCTACACTTCGCCACCTACACTGCGCCACTTATACTGCGCCACCTACACTTCGCCACCTACACTGCGCCACTTATGCTTCGCCACTTATACTGCGCCACTTATACTTCGCCACCTACAATTCGCCACCTACACTGCGCCACTTATACTGCGCCACCTACACTTCGCCACTTATACTGCGCCACTTATACTTCGCCACCTACACTTCGCCACCTACACTGCGCCACTTATACTGCGCCACCTACACTGCACCACCTACACTGCGCCACTTATGCTTCGCCATTTATACTGCGCCACCTACACTGCGCCACTTATACTGCGCCACATACACTGCGCCACCTACACTGCGTCACTTACACTGCTCCACCTACACTGCGCCACCTACACTGCGTCACTTACACTGCGCCACCTACACTGCGTCACTTACACTGCTCCACCTACACTGCGCCACCTACACTGCGTCACTTACACTGCTCCACCTACACTGCGTCACTTACACTGCTCCACCTACACTGCGTCACTTACACTGCGTCACTTACACTGCGTCACTTACACTGCGCCACCTACACTGCGTCACTTACACTGCTACACCTATATTTCCCCACTTACACTGCGTCACTTACACGGCTACACCTATATTTCCCCACTTACACTGCGTCACTTACATTGCTCCATCTATATTTCGTCACTTACACTGCGCCACCTATGTTTAGCCACTTATACTGCGCCACTTACACTTCACCACATACACTGCGCAACCTACACTGCGTCACTTACAGTGCTCCACCTATATTTCGCCACTTACACTCGCCACCTACACTGCTCCAACTGTATTTCGTAACTTACACTGCTCCACCTATATTTCGCCACATGCACTGCTCCACCTATATTTCGCCACTTATACTACGCTACCTACACTGCGCCATCTACACTGCTCCACCTATATTTCGCCACTTGTACTACGCCACCTACACTGCGCCAACTACACTGCGTCACTTACACTTCTCCATCTATATTTCGCCACTAACAGTGCTTAACCTACACTGCTCCACCTACACTGCGTCACTTACACTGCTGCACCTATATTTCGCCACTTACAATGCGCCACCTATATTTCGCCACTTACACTGCGCCAACTATATTTCGCCACTTACACTGCGCCACCTATATTTCACCACTTACACTGCTCCACCTAAATTTCGCTACTTACACTGCTCCATCTGTATTTCGCCACCTGCACTGCCCACTTACACTGAGCCACCTACACTGCGCCACGTATATTTGGCCACTTACACTGCGCCACAAGTATTTCGGCGCTTACACTGCTTCACCTATATTTCGCCACTTACACTGCTCCACCTATATTTCGCCACTTACACTGGTCCACCTATATTTCGCCACTTACACTGGTTCACCTATATTTCGCCACTTACACTGCTCCACCTATATTTCGCCACTTACACTGCTCCACCTATATTTCGCCACTTACACTGCTCCACCTATATTTCACCACTTACACTGCGCCACCTATTTTTTGCAACTTATACTGCGCCACCTACACTGCTTCAGCTACACTGCGCCACCTACACTGTGTCACTTACTCTGCTCCACCTATATTTCGCCACTTATACTGCGCCACCTACACTGTGCCACTTACACTGCGACACTTACACTGCGCCACCTATATTTCGCCACTTATACTGCATCACTTACACTGCTCCACCTATATTTCGCCACTTCTACTGCACCACTTACACTGCGCCACCTATATTTCGCCACTTCTACTGCACCACTTACACTGCTCCACCTATATTTCGCCACTTCTACTGCACCACTTACACTGCGCCACCTATATTTCGCCACTTATACTGCATCACTTACACTGATCCACCTATATTTCGCCACTTCTACTGCACCACTTACACTGCGCCACCTACACTTCTCCACCTATATTTCACCACTTACACTGCTCCACCTATATTTCGCCACTTATACTGCGCCATCTACACTGCGTAACTTACACTGCGCCACCTACACTGCGCCACTTATACTGCTCCTCTTGCACTGCTCCACCTACACTACGTCACGTACACTGTTCTACCTATATTTCGCCACTTATACTGCGCCACCTACACTGCTCCACCTACACTGCGCCACCTACACTGCGCCACCTACACTGCTCCACCTACACAACTCTACCTACACTGCTCCACCTACACTGCGCCACTTACACTACTCCACCTACACTACTCCACCTACACTGGTCCACATACACTGCTCCACCTACACAACTCTACCTACACTGCTCCACTTACACTGCGCCACTTACACTACTCCACCTACACTACTCCACCTACACTGGTCCACCTACACTGCTCCACCTACACAACTCTACCTACACTGCTCCACCTACACTACATGTCGTGAGAAGACAGAAGGTGGTGAATCTGGCAATTGCTGGAAAATTTAAAATAAAAAGAAGAGATGAAGTTGGCGAGAAAAATATTTCAGTGAACTAACCAAGTGACATGGAAAAAGAAAAGCTTCTTGGCTAAACTGAAATACCAATGACTGCACAAGATGGAGAAACATGATCGTCAAAGCTATCTGGCACGGCACATGATAGTAATAAAAATAATACTAATAATAATAAAAATAATAATCTTCACTATGCATAAAATGTTTACAATTTGTGTCCAAAATCGTTGTTAATTTTATAAACATTTCATTTTGTTTCTTTATACATAGCATCATGTCTCCTTTCCTTTCCTTTCATTTGGTGTTTGATGAGTGCACAATCCGAAATATTACGTTATTATCTATTTGTATCATCACCGGAATAACTTGGCAGGACATGTGATGAGACATAAGCATCCAACCACATCCTAAAGAAGTGAGCTAAACCTTGAGAGAAAATAATCCAAATGGGAATGTCTTCATCAAGTACAGACAATGAGAAAGTACAGACAATGAGAAAGATTATGGCAGACAGTTGTGTGACCCGACGGGGACGACCTAGATACTCTTGGAGACAAACCATCCAGACAGAACTCTAAAATGCAGAAAGACAGGATGAGAACAAGAAAGACAGGAGAAGATGTGTATAGGTTTGGGACATTATGAAACTGTCTTGCATGTCTCTGTGGAAATGAGACTTAAAGGTCTTGAAAGATTACATAGTGCCCTATTCTTGGACGAGACAAATTGTTCTTCAGGTTTCTTGTTAGTTATTCCGATTGGGATGTTGGCTACCTCATGTTTTCTACAACGTTTAATTCTTCTCGTACCAAACCGGATCTATTTCCCACGTGATGTACTATGCTCACCGTTCAGGTATGTGTGTGTGTAACTCTCACTTAAAGTTCCATATAGCCGATGTGTTCCTAGTAAGTTATTGTCTGTGTTCCATTTGTTATTCACTTGCAGGAACGAACATTCAACATAACACTAGTACAATCCAGATTCTAGTCCACAAAACACACATGAAGTTCAAGGCCACCATTTGCAGTTTTATCCTCGTAAATGCGAACACATGATGATGATGTAAGAAAAGTGAGTCTGGTGATGAAAGTGATGTTGTAATATCTCAAGCAAAGCAGAAAAAAAGGCTTGAATATCAAGTTCCAGGTGAAGACACAGATTGCACAATCACTTTCATCACAAAAATTGAAAAAAACTAGCACTGTTTAATATTACATATATAAGTGGTATTAAGCACTTGACCAAATACATCCGCCACATTCCAACACCATTGTCCAGCTCTAAATCACAAAAGCAACGTTCTCTCTCAGCGTCTAACACTTGTCTCTGTAGAATACGCCCATCCTTCACAAGATTTCTCTCAAACTTTCTCTCTCGGGGTCTAACTCTTGTATCTGTAGAATACGTCACGTACACTGTTCTACCTATATTTCGCCACTTATACTGCGCCACCTACACTGCTCCACCTACACTGCGCCACCTACACTGCTCCACCTACACTGCTCCACCTACACAACTCTACCTACACTGCTCCACCTACACTGCGCCACTTACACTACTCCACCTACACTACTCCACCTACACTGGTCCACATACACTGCTCCACCTACACAACTCTACCTACACTGCTCCACCTACAGTGCGCCACTTACACTACTCCACCTACACTACTCCACCTACACTGGTCCACCTACACTGCTCCACCTACACAACTCTACCTACACTGCTCCACCTACACTACATGTCGTGAGAAGACAGAAGGTGGTGAATCTGGCAATTGCTGGAAAATTTAAAATAAAAAGAAGAGATGAAGTTGGCGAGAAAAATATTTCAGTGAACTAACCAAGTGACATGGAAAAAGAAAAGCTTCTTGGCTAAACTGAAATACCAATGACTGCACAAGATGGAGAAACATAATCGTCAAAGCTATCTGGCACGGCACATGATAGTAATAAAAATAATACTAATAATAATAAAAATAATAATCTTCACTATGCATAAAATGTTTACAATTTGTGTCCAAAATCGTTGTTAATTTTATAAACATTTCATTTTGTTTCTTTATACATAGCATCATGTCTCCTTTCCTTTCCTTTCATTTGGTGTTTGATGAGTGCACAATCCGAAATATTACGTTATTATCTATTTGTATCATCACCGGAATAACTTGGCAGGACATGTGATGAGACATAAGCATCCAACCACATCCTAAAGAAGTGAGCTAAACCTTGAGAGAAAATAATCCAAATGGGAATGTCTTCATCAAGTACAGACAATGAGAAAGTACAGACAATGAGAAAGATTATGGCAGACAGTTGTGTGACCCGACGGGGACGACCTAGATACTCTTGGAGACAAACCATCCAGACAGAACTCTAAAATGCAGAAAGACAGGATGAGAACAAGAAAGACAGGAGAAGATGTGTATAGGTTTGGGACATTATGAAACTGTCTTGCATGTCTCTGTGGAAATGAGACTTAAAGGTCTTGAAAGATTACATAGTGCCCTATTCTTGGACGAGACAAATTGTTCTTCAGGTTTCTTGTTAGTTATTCCGATTGGGATGTTGGCTACCTCATGTTTTCTACAACGTTTAATTCTTCTCGTACCAAACCGGATCTATTTCCCACGTGATGTACTATGCTCACCGTTCAGGTATGTGTGTGTGTAACTCTCACTTAAAGTTCCATATAGCCGATGTGTTCCTAGTAAGTTATTGTCTGTGTTCCATTTGTTATTCACTTGCAGGAACGAACATTCAACATAACACTAGTACAATCCAGATTCTAGTCCACAAAACACACATGAAGTTCAAGGCCACCATTTGCAGTTTTATCCTCGTAAATGCGAACACATGATGATGATGTAAGAAAAGTGAGTCTGGTGATGAAAGTGATGTTGTAATATCTCAAGCAAAGCAGAAAAAAAGGCTTGAATATCAAGTTCCAGGTGAAGACACAGATTGCACAATCACTTTCATCACAAAAATTGAAAAAAACTAGCACTGTTTAATATTACATATATAAGTGGTATTAAGCACTTGACCAAATACATCCGCCACATTCCAACACCATTGTCCAGCTCTAAATCACAAAAGCAACGTTCTCTCTCAGCGTCTAACACTTGTCTCTGTAGAATACGCCCATCCTTCACAAGATTTCTCTCAAACTTTCTCTCTCGGGGTCTAACTCTTGTATCTGTAGAATACGCCCATCCTTCACAAGATTTCTCTCAAACTTTCTCTCTCAGCGTCTAACTCTTGTCTTTGTAGAATGCGCCCATCCTTCACAAGATTTCTCTCAAACTTTCTCTCTCGGGGTCTAACTCTTGTATCTGTAGAATACGCCCATCCTTCACAAGATTTCTCTCAAACTTTCTCTCTCAGCGTCTAACTCTTGTCTTTGTAGAATACGCCCATCCTTCACAAGATTTCTCTCAAACTTTCTCTCTCAGCGTCTAACTCTTGTCTTTGTAGAATACGCCCATCCTTCACAAGATTTCTCTCAAACTGACCACAACTCAGCAAACAAAGTCTCAGCAAACAAAGTCTCAGCAAACAAAGTCTCAGCAAACAACGATAAACTATGAAATCTTGAATAAGTTTCACAACATTAACCGATGCACTTATAATGACTTCAAGCCGTTTAACAACACTAAAGACTTAATACAGCTTAGCCAGGCCTTGTTTCTGTTATTTAACTTACATTACACACATTCTGTTACACAAGAAGCATTTTTTTGTAATAAAACATATGGATCTTAATATTTTAATAGGAAACGATACAATTCTTATCTTTTGTGTTTATGAAAGTTTAAAATTACAGACCTGTGAGCGTGGTACAAAAACATGTTGACTACAGTTATTTATTTTTATCAGCTAGTCAGTCATTTTCATGTCCCTTGCGGAACTTTGCCTTCCTAACAGCTCTCCTGTAGTTCTCTCTATTTTAACCGATATGCCCTACTGCTAACGCTTTCATTTGCAGATCATCAACGATGTCTTGCAGCCATCTTCGCCTTGGTCTTCCTCTCTTTCTTTTTCCCATTATGTACCCCTTCCAAAACTGTCTTCTCTAAATTATCATGACATTTAATGTGTCCAAAATATTTAAGTTTTCTCTGTTTAATCCTCTTTACTAGCCAGCCTTCTTCAATATTAAGTTCTTGTAGTATGGATATAGTTGTTCTTTTTTTTTTTGCGTGTTCATGATATTTGAAGAACTCTTCTGCAGCTCACAGGCATATGTTGGGATGGGAAAGATGCATGCCCTTTAAAATGTTATTTTTTAAATAAGTTTTTTTTAATGAACCAGTGACACGGTTTGTGGTAGGTCAAGAGTTCGATTGATTACGTCATCGCCTCTGTAGATGCTCTTCTTGTTATGCGATCTTTCTGTGCCTGAGGCCAGGATGTTTGGGGTGTACGGAGACATGAAACCTGAGCTACCTTTAACAGTTTCTGTTTCCGTAGTTTATTCATCTGTGATCACATAATACGGGACATTTTCAACTGTTAGTGCCCTCTTAGTCACTGACTGATGTGTTAGGCCAGGGGTTCTTAACTTTTGCTAGAGCACAGATTACCTGTGAATTGGGCATTATGTCCTCTATGTCTCCTTTTTCAGACTGTCGAAATCATCATCATAACCAATCATGTTAAGTATCAGTCTGGCTTCTAATGATATCAGTAGCGTGTTTCTACCTTAGAGTTAGGAATAGAACAGCCGAAAGAAAACACCAGTTCTTCATAAATCTGTTCCCGTACCCCCAACATTTAGTTCATGAAACAGTAACATTTAGTTCCTGTACTCCCAACATTTAGTTCTTGTACCCCCAACATTTAGTTCATGTACCCCCAACATTTAGTTCCTATACCCCCAACATTTAGTTCCTGTAGCCCTAACATTTAGTTCCTGTATTCCCAGCATTTAGTTCTTTTACCCCCAACATGTAGTTCCTGTACTTCCAACATTTAGTTTCTGTACCTCCAACTTTGATTAGCCGGTTAGGGGTATCCCCTATCAAAGGAGAAGTATGACGCCTCTTTACCTTCGTCAGTCTACGGGGCACCCTTGGGCAGGGTGGAGTACCCTTATAACCCTCCGATCAGGGTGATGTGAAGCCATGGGAGCAGGTGGTGGATGGAATGGGAGAGCAGCTGACAGATAATGTTGGTTATAGTCACCATTCTATGATGGTAGGCAGATGATCACAATGTAGGGACAATGGCTACGATCACTAACTAGTACAGTCATCGCCCGGAAGTAAAGCAATGGTAAAACTATCTTCCAGAAATATACCAAGAAACCCAAAAGCAAAAGAACTTAATATTGAAGAAGGCTTGCTAGTAAAGAGGTTTAAACAAAGAAGACTTAAATATTTTGGACATATTAAACGTTATGATAATCTAGAGAAAATCGTTTTGGAAGGGTACATAATGGGAAAAAGAAAGAGAGGAAGACCAAGGCGAAGATGGTTGCAAGACATCGTTGATGATATGCAAATGGACGCATCGGCAGCAGGCCATCTTGCTTAAAACCGAGAGGCCTACAGGAGAGTTGTTAGGGAGGCAAAGTTCAGCAAGGGACATGCAAATGAATGAATGACCTCCAACGTTTAGTTCCCGTACCATCAGCAGTGGGATTTTTTCTGGTACACACCAAAAAGTCCCCGAGGTTGACCCAGGCTCTAAATATGGGTACCAGAGAAATTTGGGAAGGTAAAAAGGCCAGGCGTGATACATCACATTTTCATGTGCCTTAGGTCGTGGAAAATATGGGCTGAACACCATACTCCCCAATATGCCTTAATGGCGTGGAAACGGGAATTTTACTTGTACCTCACCACTAACATTAAGTTTCAGTACCCCAGTCATTTATTTCTGAAACCCCCATCAGTTAGTTCTGGACCCCCCATCAATTAGTTCTCGTACCCTCACCAGTTAGTTCCCGGACCCCCATCAATTAGTTCTCGGACCCCCCATCAGTTAGTTCTCGGACCCCCATCATTTAGTTCTCGGACCCTCATCAGTTATTTCTCCGACCCCCATCTTTTTGTTCCGGTACTGCCAACATTAAGTTTCCGTACTCCAATAGTTTAATTCTCATACCCCATTCATCTACCTATCACATTTACCCCCACCCAACCCCGAGAATTTTGTAAAGCGGTGGAAAACTACTTTGCCACTCACATCACTCTTACCTTACTGATTGACTGTGACTTTCTCACCCTCTGAGGCCATCAAAGGAAAGCCAATCTCAGGCGTCTGAGGAATGCAAACTCTGGAGCGCCCCCCCCCCTACTCCCGCCCACCTCTTCGGCCTTCCCATACCTCCATCATTGACTCTCATACACCAGGGAATATAGATATCCCTGTTAAGAATGTATGGATATCCCTGTTAAGAATGTATGGGTGTCCCTGTTAAGAATGTATGGATATCCCTGTTAAGAATGTATGGATATCCCTGTTAAGAATGTATAGATATCCCTGTTAAGAATGTATAGATATCCTTGATAAGAATGTATAGATATCCCTGATAAGAATGTATGGATGTCCCTGCTAAGAATATATGGATATTCCTGTTAAGAATGTATAGATATCCCTGTTAAGAATGTACAGATATCCCTGTTAAGAATTTATAGATATCCCTGTTAATAATGTATGGGTATCCATGTTAAAAATGTATAGATATCCCTGTTAAGAATGTATAAATATCCCTGTTAGGAATGTATGGCTGTCTCTGTTAAGAATATATGGATATCCCTGTTAAGAATTTACGGATATCCCTGTTAAGAATGTATGGATATCCTTGACAAGAATGTAAGGATATCCCTGCTAAGAATATATGGACATCCCTGTTACGAATGTATAGATATCCCTGTAAAGAATGTATAGATATCCCTGTTAAGAATTTATAGATATCCATGTTAATAATGTATGGATATCCCTGTTAAGGATGTCCCTGTTCAGAATATATGGATCTCCCTGCTAAGAATATATGGATATCCCTGTTAAGAATGTATGGATATCCCTGTTAAGAATGTATAGATATCCCTGTTAAGAATTTATAGATATCCCTGTTAGTAATGTATGGATATCCCTGTTAAAAATTTATATATATATCCCTGTTAAGAATGTATAGATATCCCTGTTAGGAATGTATGGATGTCCCTGTTAAGAATATATGGATATCCCTGTTTAGAATTTACGGATATCCCTGTTAAGAATGTATGGATATCCCTGTTAAGAATTTATGGATATCCCTTTTAAGAATGTATAGATATCCTTGTTAGGAATGTATGGATGTCCCTGTTAAGAATATATGGATATCCCTGTTTAGAATTTACGGATATCCCTGTTAAGAATGTATGGATATCCCTGTTAAGAATGTATGGATATCCCTGTTAAGAATGTAAAGATATCACTGTTAAGAATGTATGGATATCCCTGTTAAGAATGTATGGATATCCCTGTTAAGAATGTAAAGATATCACTGTTAAGAATGTATGGATATCCTTGTTAAGAATTTACGGATATCCCTGTTAAGAATGTATGGATATCCCTGTTAAGAATTTACGGATATCCCTGTTAAGAATGTATGGATATCCCTGTTAAGAATGTATGGATATCCCTGTTAAGAATGTATGTCTTACACGAAGGTAATTGGTGATTCTTTCACCTGTTTAATTTTAAGATTAAAAAATGTGTTTCCTGTTTATACATAATGTCTTGTTTTTGTCTTGTTGTTGTAACAAAAGGCAATGAAAAGTAAAAGTAAAATACAATAGAAAGAATGAATGTAATATTGATGAAGCTTTGCTAGTAAAGAAAAGGACAAAGGTCTTCAGAGTCTTTCATCTAGGCCTAACTATTCTTGCGGGTCTTAATCAAGGTTTCTTGGATATGAACAAAAATGTTAGTCAAGGTTTCTTGGATTTCAACTATGTCACTTCAAGGGACAGATGATGGTTTTCCTTGTGTTGTCTGTTTTGTTATCTTTTTAGGAAAAGTCAGTCGAAATAATGGTAGTTATTTGATTGACTGATTGACTGATATCATGAGGTAGTGTCGCTGCAGTCAAGACATTCCCATATGTTCCTACGCCGGTTCCGGTAACCAATGCAAGATGTGTGTACTGACTGCCCCTGTGACGCGTTGATGGTGGGTTCGTCGTTTCCGTCTATAGATTGAGCTTGTTTTTCAATCACCTGTCTCACCCCGTAGTTCCTTTATTCTATACTGGTTGTTTGACGAGTTTGATTGCATAGTCTGGTTGTTTGACGAGTTTGATTGTATAGTCTGGTTGTTTGACGAGTCTGATTGCATAGTCTGGTTGTTTGACGAGTTTGATTGTATAGTCTGGTTGTTTGACGAGTTTGATTGTATAGTCTGGTTGTTTGACGAGTTTGATTGCATAGTCTGGTTGTTTGACGAGTTTGATAGCATAGTCTGGTTGTTTGACGTGTTTGATTGCATGGTCTGATTGTTTGACGAATTTGATTGTATAGTCTGATTGTTTGACGAGTTTGATTGCATAGTCTGGTTGGTTGACGAGTTTGATTGCATAGTCTTTAATCCTTCTCCCTTTCTCGTCTCAAAACATTTTTTGTAAAACCACCCACACGTTTTACTTTATCTCCGTTTCAGTTATAAACAGGTCATTTATTTTTATAAATCGCCGGTGTCGCGGGCACAAACTAAACTACACAGACTTCCAGATAAAAGTTCTTTGCTACTTTCATTTCAATAATTACTACACCGGCAATGTAGGGCCCACCCGCCACCAAGAGTTCCAGCAATGGCTGCCTGTTCGTCACGCGCTCTTCATGAATTATTAACACATCCGACCACGTGGGCGGTGGGTGGGGACATCCCACGGCGCGAGACCGCAGGATAAAGCTCAAGAATTAAAAGTTCCAGATCCGCTTACCAGATCGAAGAAGGACAAAGTTGGTCGCAGGAGTTTAAGTTTGATTTTACTGTAGAATTTCGTCCACATTTCAAACTCCACACCGAAATATAAACGACCAACTAGCCCACCGAGGAAACTAACAGAAAAAAAATAATAACTGGACGCTCAGATAGGACAGAGAAAGTTTGTTAAAAAAAATTCAGGTAATCAGAAAGTAACATTTCTTATAACTCGCTTTAAGAGAGTTAAGAGTCTAGCCAAAGTCTTACTGCTCATCGCACCGACATACCACACAGTGATTCCCTAACCCTCCAGAAAACCCTATATATACCGGACGATTCTTCTGATTTTTCAAGTCGTTGGGTTAACGGCTACAAGTGACTTTATTTGAGGGATAACTCAACGTTTGTGATAAGCTTCCTTCACTCAAGAACCACTCTGTGGACACCGACCATTACCTAAAGTAAGTACAGATGTTCTTTTTTATCATTTGCATGTTTTTTGTTATAAATTTAATATACTATTTTGAGTTATTTTGTGTCATAAAAAGTGTCATTTTAAAAGTAAAAGTAAAATACAATAGAAAGAATGAATGTAATATTGATGAAGCTTTGCTAGTAAAGAAAAGGACAAAGGTCTTCAGAGTCTTTCATCTAGGCCTAACTATTCTTGCGGGTCTTAATCAAGGTTTCTTGGATATGAACAAAAATGTTAGTCAAGGTTTCTTGGATTTCAACTATGTCACTTCAAGGGACAGATGATGGTTTTCCTTGTGTTGTCTGTTTTGTTATCTTTTTAGGAAAAGTCAGTCGAAATAATGGTAGTTATTTGATTGACTGATTGACTGATATCATGAGGTAGTGTCGCTGCAGTCAAGACATTCCCATATGTTCCTACGCCGGTTCCGGTAACCAATGCAAGATGTGTGTACTGACTGCCCCTGTGACGCGTTGATGGTGGGTTCGTCGTTTCCGTCTATAGATTGAGCTTGTTTTTCAATCACCTGTCTCACCCCGTAGTTCCTTTATTCTATACTGGTTGTTTGACGAGTTTGATTGCATAGTCTGGTTGTTTGACGAGTTTGATTGTATAGTCTGGTTGTTTGACGAGTCTGATTGCATAGTCTGGTTGTTTGACGAGTTTGATTGTATAGTCTGGTTGTTTGACGAGTTTGATTGTATAGTCTGGTTGTTTGACGAGTTTGATTGCATAGTCTGGTTGTTTGACGAGTTTGATAGCATAGTCTGGTTGTTTGACGTGTTTGATTGCATGGTCTGATTGTTTGACGAATTTGATTGTATAGTCTGATTGTTTGACGAGTTTGATTGCATAGTCTGGTTGGTTGACGAGTTTGATTGCATAGTCTTTAATCCTTCTCCCTTTCTCGTCTCAAAACATTTTTTGTAAAACCACCCACACGTTTTACTTTATCTCCGTTTCAGTTATAAACAGGTCATTTATTTTTATAAATCGCCGGTGTCGCGGGCACAAACTAAACTACACAGACTTCCAGATAAAAGTTCTTTGCTACTTTCATTTCAATAATTACTACACCGGCAATGTAGGGCCCACCCGCCACCAAGAGTTCCAGCAATGGCTGCCTGTTCGTCACGCGCTCTTCATGAATTATTAACACATCCGACCACGTGGGCGGTGGGTGGGGACATCCCACGGCGCGAGACCGCAGGATAAAGCTCAAGAATTAAAAGTTCCAGATCCGCTTACCAGATCGAAGAAGGACAAAGTTGGTCGCAGGAGTTTAAGTTTGATTTTACTGTAGAATTTCGTCCACATTTCAAACTCCACACCGAAATATAAACGACCAACTAGCCCACCGAGGAAACTAACAGAAAAAAAATAATAACTGGACGCTCAGATAGGACAGAGAAAGTTTGTTAAAAAAAATTCAGGTAATCAGAAAGTAACATTTCTTATAACTCGCTTTAAGAGAGTTAAGAGTCTAGCCAAAGTCTTACTGCTCATCGCACCGACATACCACACAGTGATTCCCTAACCCTCCAGAAAACCCTATATATACCGGACGATTCTTCTGATTTTTCAAGTCGTTGGGTTAACGGCTACAAGTGACTTTATTTGAGGGATAACTCAACGTTTGTGATAAGCTTCCTTCACTCAAGAACCACTCTGTGGACACCGACCATTACCTAAAGTAAGTACAGATGTTCTTTTTTATCATTTGCATGTTTTTTGTTATAAATTTAATATACTATTTTGAGTTATTTTGTGTCATAAAAAGTGTCATTTTAAAAGTTAATTTATGTCGGTTGTAATTTTTCTGATTATGTAAAGTATTTGTTTTTGTTTTTTTTGTTTTTGTTTTTGTTTTGTTTAGACGTAAGGATCATGTAGAGGTTTTAGTTGTTTAGTTTTCTTAAACTTCTCGGCCTTTTGGCTGAGATCAAAAGCGTCGTTATTTTTTTAACTAAACGAGATTGCATGCGGCCTGCCCTGCACATTGAAAGCCGGGGGTCAATATCTCGTTACGGGTGGACCCGGTTTGCAGTACCACCGGGTCACAGCCTGTTGTTTCCGTCGTCTTAAAGAAAAAAAATCTAGTTTTCTTAACCTTGCCTTTTTGCTACTGCCCCCCTTCGTGAAGAATTTCACCCAAGTATTCCCCTAGTCAGGTGCCCTGTTTCATTTCATCGTTCCACTTCATTATTCCACTTTACTATCCCACTTAACCATCGCACTTCACCGTTGGGCCGTAATGAATGTACACGATTAAAGTTTAATGCACTTGTAACACAGATTTACACAAATACATCACGCAGTCAGGGAAGGGGATGGAACAAAACACGAACGAGACTAAGATAAACACAGCACACAAAGCTACATATCAGCGTCAGAATATCACGACATCAAGATAACAAAGTCAGACCCGAAGCTAAGCCCTAATGCAGAAACACAAGGACAGGAAAAGTTACCAAGATGTCGACGCCACTGTGTTATTAACCCTCAGGAAACAAAGGGTTTTTTTAGCGGTTTTATTACCCTACAGGGTGTATGTTTTGTTAAAGGTCCCGCCGTTCCAGCGTCGTCTCCTTGCAACATCGGGTCCCCCAGATCTTTAATCTTGCATACTAGCCTCACTCTGGCAGTGTAGCCACGTTGAGAGCCTCGTTCTCGCTTCTCCGTACCCTCGAATAGCTTCCTCGTTCAAGTTTAGACCCACTGGCTCCAGTATATCATGGAAGCCGAAGGCTGCGCGTAAATATTTCATACATTAAGCATAAATATTTCATAGGTTAAGAATAAATATTTCATTTATTAAGCATAAATATTTCATACATTAAGCATAAATACAATGGCGTAAATATAACTGAAACATAAAAGTCAACTGTAACAGCAAACATTGTCTCGAACTATCGAGGCTTTCTTTTTCTTCTTCTTCTTCTTCTTTTCTTCTATCTCACTGGAAGTGCGAGCTTGATGTTCTTTGCAGCGGATGTGGTGAAGATGTTGAGGCACATCATCGTGTCGGAGTGGGGTGGGTTACGGCTGCTGTTTTTCTGAGTGACCGGGTGGAGCCAGAAAGCAGAAAGCACGCAGTAGTTCTTTAGCAGACCCCACCACCATGGGGATTAGGGCGATCCCTGCCAGGTTTGCCGGGCTATGTCTATTACTGGGTCTACCAACAGATAGGTGAGACACTCTTTTGGTCAGCTATGGTGTGCCGAACCTGACTATTAACTAACCTGGAGAGAGAATGCCAAGCCCTTGGTCAAACTTAATACTCACAGAAATCTACAATTAATCACTCATTCCCGACATTTAAAATCTGTCGCTCGATATAGAAATCCCTTTACACTCCTTATTTACGTGTCCAGATTCTGTTCCGAATCCACTCCTCTGGAGTTTCAGTCCCTATCTCTAGAGGTTCCAAGAACGCGATCCATTTTATATGTGGACACCATTCGACTTCTTCCTGTCCGTCAGCGTTTCTCAGCTGGTAGTCCCTGCCACCACTGATAGTTCCCTACTCAGAATTATCCTTAATATCCTTTTTCTTGTTAACGAAATACTACTCAAGGAAGGCTTCTTAATTTCTCGTTGTCTCCATTCATGGCGTGTATTCTTCTTCAAAGTGGGGACCGACTGCGTCTAACCTTGTAACTGCTGCTGTGTGCTATGTCGTGTGCAGATTTGATCAGCTGATCAACTCTTGCACTTTCCTGACTTCTAAAAACATGTACTTTTGCGTTTCCGGTAAATCCGTAATGTGTCGAGCATAAAGTTTATCATTTCGCTATCAAGTGCATAACTGAACAGTGATATAATTATTATCAGTGAATAAAACGTTGTACTTGTAATGGTATGACGTAGGAATTTATACGATTTTAAATGGGCTTATAATGTCTATAATTTATAAGTTGTTATATTGTACTTTTATTGTTGGTAACTATCTTTATAGGTACACGAAGAATGAAGATTGCACAGGCTGTCACATTCACGCATCACAACAATGAAAGAAAAACAAACACAATCAATACTTCTTCAAACAATATTAACTTATATTGTTGTTAATCATCCCTTTACATAGCAAAATCAAAACAAAGAATCATCATAAGCAATGTAGTTATTTATCAGCTTATCAACAAAAATCACTAAAACAATTTCCTTAAATATAAGTTCGGTTCAGACTGCAACAAACGTAACTAAGTGGCAAAAGTGTATTCACATACACATGCATACAAATCAGTAATATAACATTAAGTGCACATAATAAACATCACTTCCATGTTACTACTAAAAATAAAAACATCGAAATCCTACATAGAACAGTTATACCTTAACTGAGTTATGGTTATTCATTACCGTTCATAACACAATCACTAACAAAACATTTACCTAAGTGGATCGGGATTGATCGAGGGAGCCGCCACAGCACAGCTTGCATTCATCCACACCATAGAATTTTTTAAAAAACCTCATACTAACTTAACACATATTGGTTCTCTTTTCGACGAATAAACATTTTCATTCGCGCTTGAACAATCACATAATTCCCCCGATCCGCTGCCCTCCCAAGTGCTCAGCTTACAAATCCCTACCGATTAAAATTCTATCATGCTTTCTTTTTATACTGGGCCCGAGGCCGATTTTCCCTCAGAGTTGTGAACGTCAGAAAACTGACCGGTAACTGATCCATTATTCCTACTTTTAGGATTGCCAACCAGCCTAGGTAACTGGTGCTATCTATTCCCTTACAACCAGTCAGTCAGTCAGTCATTTGCATATCCTTTGCGGAACTTTGCCTACCTAACAGCTCTCTTGTAGGCCTCTCGGTTGTAAACAAGATACCCCGCTGCTGATGCACCCTGTTGCAGATCATCAACGATGTCTCGCTTTTGGTCTTCCTCTCTTACTTTTTCTCTTTATGTACCCTTCCAAGATGGTCTTCTTTAAATTATCGTGACGTTTAACATGTGACAAATATTTCAGTTTCCTCTGTTTAATCTTCCTTATTGTAAATGCTATATTCATTGCAAAAGTGGTTTGATTTTTGCAAAAGTTTTTGCTGTACCCTCTCAGATTTATACTGAGAGTCAAATGGTATCACTTACATTTTTGTTCCTTCTGATCTGCCTGTATAACCTCATGCGATAGATAAAACTGTAGGATAAACGGCTGTTCTCAGGCCGTTCTGAGGGCGGCAAAGACACGCACAGAGCGCTAACCTCGTTCGGCTTTTTTTTTCCTCTTTTTTTCTAAAATTGAATAATCTTCTTAAAAAGATGTACTAGTATGACTTATCTGGAAAAAAACCCGCTTTTCATGAATTTGTTGCGTTTTAAAAAATGTTACTAGAAGAAACAATGCAACGCTCCACACCAAAACTTGTTCGGTTACTGAATGAAGTTGTAGCTACTTCAGTATGAGTATTATTATTTCATCTGCAACTATCTTAAGTTATGAAAGTGGATACAGTGCAAGGATTTATTTATGTGTTGTTGTTACTGGGAGTGAAGACGCTGTCTGACCTGATTGTCAGTTAATCCGAAGCTGCCATCACCGTAGGTGAACCGAAGCTGAACAAGACCCTGCCTTAGCTCTCCGCTGGTACCCCCAGCAAGAGTCATAGCATGATTAACGCCGCAGGAATTACTCTGATCCCCAGGGTGGTGGAGTCTGCTGAAGAAGTATTGCGCACCTTCTGCTTGTTAGGGTTACTCAGGGACTCAAAAAATAACCGCCGTAACCAGCACCCAGTCCGCCATGATGCCTCATTCTTCACAGCATCGGCTGTATATAGCAGCATCTCGCAGCTCCATAATGTATAAACTAGGAAAAAAGTAGGAGAAGCTTTATTATTTAACGACTACAAAGTTCTGACGTTTCGACTTGAACCTTAATCATACAAAAGCATAGAGAACGAAGAAATAGAGAGAGGAGATAATGTATAGATTCACATTAATGCTATATTAAAACAACAAAAAATAATAATGAATAGAGGACTTAGCTGTAACTTGCAATTCCATGGGGACAGACGTAGTAGTAGTAGTAGTAGAAGTAGTAGTAGTAGTAGTAGTAGTAGTAGTAGTAGAGTAGAAGTAGTAGTAGTAGTAGTAGTAGTATCAGTAGTAGTAGTAGTAGTATTAGTAGTAGTAGTATCAGTAGTAGTAGTAGTAGTAGTATCAGTAGTAGTAGTAGTAGTAGTAGTAGTATCAGTAGTAGTAGCAGTAGTATCAGTAGTAGTAGTAGTAGTAGTAGTAGTATCAGTAGTAGTAGTAGTAGTAGTACCAGTAGTAGTACCAGTAGTAGTATCAGTAGCAGTAGTAATATCAGTAGTAGTAGTAGTAGTAGTAGTAGTAGTAGTAGTAGTAGTAGTAGTAGCAGTAGAAGTAGTAGTAGATACTTTAATCCTCTTCTACCCAGCTTAATAAAGCAAAGGTCACTACTTTAACTTTTTTCTATCCATTTTTCTTCTTAGCTTTATGAATGGTGACGGAAATGCTATTTTTTTTCTAATCTTCTTAGCTGACGGAAATGTTATTCTTTTCTAATCTTCTTAGCTTATGAATGTTGACGGAAATGCTATTTTTTTCTAATGTTCTTAGCTTATGAATGCTGATGGAAATGCTATTTTTTTCTAATCTTCTTAGCTTTATGAATGCTGACGGAAATGTTATTTTTTTCTAATGTTCTTAGCTTATGAATGCTGACGGAAATGCTATTTTTTTCTAATGTTCTTAGCTTATGAATGCTGACGGAAATGTTATTTTCTACTGGTTTTGACTTTCTGACGACTGACAACAAAAAATCATAAGTGAGTTTAGTGCAATAAATATCTTGCATTATTTTTTTTTATATTTAGAATTAATTAAAAATTATTTCCATTCGACCACGTGACTTAAATATTCCCGGAACAGGATAGCGAAGGGTTACTTCTAGATATGTTCTGTTATGTGCTCCATTCACGGAAAAGTGGCGGTTTGGCCCCGGATCCAGGTGAGTTTACTGTTCTTATCCCTCATGACGAAGGTGGGCTAGTTCAGGCCACGGGCGCCCCAGTCACCCAACTGCTGAAATAAGATATTTGACTCTTCTTCTTCTTCTCGAGTTTGGGAAGGAACGGCTGACAAGCGACTTCTAGTGCTCCGACTGGTTCAAGGAAAACGTGGGCACCAACACCGCATATGCCTTAGATGCCTCGATCTTTATCTCACGGAGCATTCGTACTAAAACATCGCTCTCTCTCTCTCTCTCTCTGAACCTTAAGTGCCTAGGGCACATAGGGCTTCCGCAAGGGTTTTCCACAAATGCCTATCCTTTGCGTTTTTTTCTGCTCTTGCCCAGGTGAGCCCTCTATTGCTCAACATCCTCTCTGTTGTTGTTCTTCATGTCTCTTTTGGTCTACCCTTACTTCTGTTCCCCTGTGGTGTCCATCTTAGTGCTATTTTTGGTAGTGAGTTGTCAGTCATTCGGAGCACATGTCCAAGCCATAAAACATAGGCCTGAATAAATATGACCTTCTCTTCAAGACTGCGTAATTTTTACGTTATGTTACCATTTCTTAAAACCTGCATATATAAGAGATTCAGTTGCAAGTTCCTAAAACCTGCATATATAAACGTTTCAATTATAAGCTCCTAAAACCTGCATATACAAAAGTTTCAATTATAACCTCCTAAAACCTGCGTATATAAAAGTTTGAATTATAAGCTCCTAAAACATGCATATATAAAAGTTTCAATTATAAGCTCCTAAAATTTGCGTATATAAAAGTTTCAATTATAAGCTCCTAAAACTTGCATATATAGGAGACTCCGCGCGTTAACATCATAGCGCTGATGGTTTTTCTGCAGGAAACATGACCAAGGGCAGCTAACTGTTAATGAAAATATCGATCAGCTAATTTATTTTATTTTTATTTTGTAAATTGCTTCAACGCTATTAGATGGTGTAGCTTACAGGCATGTTTTTTAAAATTCTTTTAAAGTTTTTATCTATTTTTAATCTCACTTTCGTTTCTTGCAGGACTGCGCGGTATCATTGGTCGATAGCTGTCACGTGATTTGTGGTATACTATTGTTCTATGCACATCTTTTCCAGCCAGTCTCTCGGATCTCGCCGCTGTCTATTTTCCTTTGATTGGATCTTTTTCGGTGCATTAAAACAAGATTTATATTTGTAATAGATGAATATATTTCTCTCTACTGAAGTGTATAGGAAAGCACATTCTTGTGATATAAAAAAAACGTACATATGTTCCAGATTTTGGAATGTCGAACAACATCTCTAGACAAGTACTAGCTACCTCCAAGCGGTCCTCTCTGCTAGACGTAGACAGTAGTCTGGTCAAGAGAAAGTGAAATGGAAATGAGAAGGCGAAACAGGTATTAGAAATAAGCCTTGCTGAAGCTGGATGTGCCAAGTCTAAAAGGCGCAGATATCGCAGCAACTTTTAAGACAATAACAATATACAAAAACGAAACCTGAAAAAACATCAACAACAAATAAACAGTAAAACATTTTTTTAAAAACAAAAGTAACATTAATTTTAAAAAATACCCCAGTAAACGAAATATTAACAAGAACAAAAAGTCACAAAAACATTTCATAAAAAAGAGAAGAATTACCATTTGCCTTCATAGGACGCATCTAAAACATTCACTTCTCCTGGTATTATGTATTTATTTTGTATTTGTTGTTGTTGTTATGTAACAAAAACGAGAGACGAAAAATCATGAGTTTTGTTCCTCAGTAAACTACACAATTCTTGTATGTGTATGGTGCGTTAGATCATTGTATGTAAACACGTTTAGTTCTGTGCCTTTTGTTGGTGAAAATTATTTTTAAAAAATTTGTCATTGCGTTTGTAGATATAACGCTGGATGACACGTGACGTAATTTCTGCACGTATATATATATATATATATATATATATATATATATATAATAATGCGAATATTAGCTCTATTATAAAGATGCATGTTTTCTGAAGAATGAAACAAGACAATGGACACTTGTAGGACAAAAAATGATCATTCATATTCTTATAGATAGATAGATAGATAGATAGATAGATAGATAGATAGATAGATAGATAGATAGATAGATAGATAGATAGATAGATATCTTAGATAGATAGATAGATAGATAGATAGATAGATAGATAGATAGATAGATAGATAGATAGATAGATAGATAGATAGATAGATAGATAGATGGATGGATGGATGGATAGATAGATAGATAGATAGATAGATAGATAGATAGATAGATAGATAGATAGATAGATAGATAGATAGATAGATAGATAGATAGATATCTTAGATAGATAGATAAACGGACAGACAGACGGACAGAGAGGTAGCACATTATATCAGTGTTGGAGTGCTACTTATGCAACCCAATGTAAGGGAAACATAAACCACACAAAAGATAATCTTATTTCAAAAACCATAATTTATTGATGTTTTGTTAGAAGGGGACCGTCATTTATTGATGTTTTGTTAGAAGCAAACCATCAAAAGTTTATAGCGACTCCTGTCTAATTCTTAGCATTCAGCTCGACATATAAAAAGTGCATTCACAAATGTACAATTCATTCAGAGCCAGGCCACTATCTGCCATCGGTTTGTAGGCTCCAAGTGTACCTGTTAATGGCTTGTTCCACTTAGTGAATGTCATGTACACACGCGTGCTAGCACTTCGAACTTTGGAAATGACAGCACTGTATTCATGACATTCTCCCAGCCGCTATTTGTCCGAATGGGCCTCTTTGTCTTCTTGAAATCAATTTTTTCCGGCATTGCAGTGAGCGCTGAAAGTTCGGAGAGTTTATGTGCGAGCTGTGCTTGTTTTATGTTTCATCGTCGTCTTCGTCGTCGTCGTCATCATCATCATGCGAATATTAGCTCTGTTATAAAGGTGCATGCTTTTCTGAAGACCGAAATGGAAGATCAAAGATGTCAGCGCATCACGAAATCAAATATACATCTTCTTTTACAGACTCACACATATTTTTTTGCTTCTTAATTATCATTGTATTTATCATCATCATTTTGTTTTTGTTTATCCATCTTCTCTCTCTTCATCATCATCATCATCATCATTTCTGTGTGGTTCTTTTTGCTTCTTAATTGTCATCATCCAGTTTATTACCATTCCCTCCCCCCTCTTCCTTGTTTGTCCTATGTCTGCGGTTGATTCCCAGATCTCCTGTCCTAGAACTCACTGCGCTGCACTTTCTTACCAAAGGTGAGTAATGGCTAATTTCTTTGCAGCACTTGCTGTCCTTGTACTCAAACCGCCTGAAGCTTTGGTAGCTTCCTTCTTAAGGCATCCTAAACAAGTAGTCTTTCCTCTAAGTGTTCTCTGCTCACTCTGGGCTTTCCTTCATCCACCCCTATTCATATTATTTTTTTCACTTTTTTTTTATCTGGGTGGCTATTTATGACAGTATTTGGTCAAGGGTATCTAACCCTTGATATAAATCTACATTATTGTGTTAGATTTGGGCCCATGCTTGTTCTCTCTGTCAGAGTTCGTGATTTTCAAGTCATTCGTTGCACGTGGAAAGTGTTCTGGGTCTGAGATGAAAGTTTCAGCTCAGAGAGAGGAGAAAGATTATGACTGTTGAGTGAGAAGGCAGTGCAGTCCGGTCTGGTTGATAGATGTAGCCGTGTTAAGTATGTGATAGTTGTTAGCCAGCTTGAATTCTTAATGTGCTATCCTAGCAATTTGGCTAGATTCCAGCCCGGAATTATTTGTGTTGGAGTATGCATGTTTCGGAGAAATTGTTTTCATATATTTTCGTCGTCAGCCGTCACCACCATCATCATCACGTTCACGCAATAAATCGGACGTGAGTGCCGAGATAATGCAGTCTTGATAGATATATCCAACGTGCAAGTATGTGATCGTCCCGGGTGTCCTGTAAACTGTATATCATTGCAGGGAGTGCTTCGTCGTCTTCTCTCTGTACATCAGTAATTGTGGTCAGCACATTAGACAACCAGCAGCATACAAGCAGAAGCAATATAATATTAGTTAACTAGAAGATTACACCATTTATTTCTTTATTTATTGGGCTGCTATACAAAGAGAATCAGCCTTCATATTGTTTAGACCATAGTTATCCAGCAGTTTGTCTTATGGAGCATAACGTTGTGTATTGTCTGTCAGGTCTTCTCTCTCTCTCATTTGTCAGTCAATCGCCTGCTTCTGTCTTGTGTCTACTTAGATTTGCCTGTTGGCATTTTGTGCCACTTTTTTCTTACGAGAAGATTATCAAAGAACAAAGCGCTAATTTTTTTATCTATTTTCATGTTTTTTTAAACTGCTGTGCAGTGTATGCATGTGGTCTTTGACAAAAGCATTTGTCGAAATATGTCACTGTTTTATGTTTGTTGTTTTTATTTATACGTGGTCATCTTATTTCTGCCCATTTTCCTCACATTTGCTGTCTTTTTGTACAACTGAACTATACACCCCTGTCCACCTTTATTACTAGAGCCAGTTTTACGGCAGTCGCTATCTCTCTTATCTCTCACCTTTTTAGAGGATTCTGTCAGATGTAATCACCATTTCTATCAAATGAATTTGAATTCTCTTAATTTTCAAGGTAAAATTTACAAGAGTAAATTAAACCCTTGTAAAGAGTTGCAATTTTTCGAGCAAAGTCTTTGTTCCAAGAGTAAAATAATAATTTCTCTTTATCGGTGTACTGACCATCGCTGAAATGGAAGCCATTATTGATTCAATTATAAGTCAACAACAGGAGCTTGAGGTAGCTAGCATGCAAGGAGAATTAAGGCGCGTTCTTTTGTCCACCAGCAGGGACAACTCTTGCATCGATTTTCTAAAAAATGAACTGTCATGCATCGATCTTCTGAATAATGAACTGTCATGCATTGATCTTCTGAAAAATTAACTGTCATGCATCGATCTTCTGAATAATGATCTGTCATGCATCGGTCTTATGAACAATTAGCTGTCATGCATCTTTATTCTTAACAATGAGTTGTCATGCATCGATCTTCTGAACAATGAGCTGTCATGCATCGATCTTCTGAACAATGAGCTGTCATGCATCGATCTTCTGAATAATGAACTGTCATGCATCGATCTTCTGAATAATGAACTGTCATGCATCGATCGTCTGAACAATGAGCTGCCAGAAAATTATTTCCTATTTATTTTGTTCATTTCTTAAATTTCGTAAATCCTACTGTTACCTTTTGGTGTTATCGTTCGATAATTGTCGGATTTCCGGAATGTTTAGCTTACTGTGTTTCTGTTAACTTCGCTTGAGTTGTTCTTTATTAAGTATGGAGATTAGGAAAGAAAATAGGTATATAGATTGAGAGGTATATAGATTGAGAGGCACAGAGAAAGAGAGAGAGAGAGAGAGAGAGAGATATGGAGTGAGAGAGAAAGAAGTACAAATTAAGGGAAACAAAAGATATATGGATCAGTGCAGACTATATAACAACGAAAGGAGACAGGTGATATACCCACAATGGAGATAAATCTGCAAATCTCATAAGGGAAAATAAGATAGCGCTTGGGTGAAGAGACACAGGTTTCGACTCAATGAAAAACATCTGCTATGTTTTGTTGCTGACGAGATAGAGTGCATATAACCGCTTACTACAACCATCTACAGGCGCTGTTATTTTCGCCTTAAGCAAGGCTAATTATGAGGCTAATTATTCAACATAAATGTGTGTTTTAGAAAAAATTATTACTGCGACCCACTGAGGTCTGTACCCTGGGCTGCAAAGCAAGTGGGTTAATGACAGAACTACCCTAGAGCCAATCTTAACATTTTAAACGAAAAATGTGGTAAAATTGTCACTTAGCACCCTACATTCTTGACAGCTGTATTGATCACAGTCTGAATTATCTTGTCAATAAAGAACATATTGTTGTTTGTTTTGACATTAACTCTCGTAGACTGCAGTTTGTAGATTTTTATTGTTTCTTGTCGTGTACAAAGATGCGCTTGTCTCCGACGAAGGGACTAGGTCATGAGAGGTGACTAGGCAAATCCCAACGAAAGTGAGAGAAAGAGAAAGAGAGAGAGAGAGAGAGAGAGAGAGAGAGCTTTCTCTAAGATTTTAATTCTTGGCGGTAGAGCTGTGTATCCAGCAGTTACCAGTAGACCATCATATAACGTGAACTGCTGATACTCATAGAACATTTCTGTCATTATCAATGGAAAACTCAAAGGAAAAGAAAGAGATGGAAGCCAAAAGTAGCAGAATTGGCTGGAAAAGCAGTACGGGAAAACAAGGCAGCTACTCTGTTTAGAAATACTATACAAGTAAGACGATAGAGGAGGATGATCGCCGAAAACGAGGTATATGGTATATGGAAAACGAGGTATAAGATATATGGAAAACGAGGTATAAGGTATATGGAAAACGAGGTATATGGTATATGGAAAACGAGGTATATGGTATATGGAAAACGAGGTATAAGGTATATGGAAAACGAGGTATATGGTATATGGAAAAGGTGTCTGAAAAACAGTACAGAAAACGAGTCATTTCTTGTGAAGTTGATGATCTGGTGATCGGCATCTGGATGTCTTTCGCGCATTTGACATTTGTAATTCAGGAGAACTACTGAGAACTTGTGAACATCACACTAATGAATTTTACACTAGTGCAATATCAGTTTTAAACTGAGAATATATGAGAATTATTTATATAATAAACTATGAGAAACTTACCCAATACTATATGAACTATACCCGCGCATACATGAGAATTTCACCCAAAAATATGAGAATGTTACCCCAAATATATGTGAACTTTACTGCAAATATATGTGAACTATTCCCATAAACACAAAACAATTACCACAAATATATCAGAAATTTACCCTAATCACATGAGAATTTTACCCTAAAAATATTTAAAAAATGAACTCCAAGCAGATGAGAACTTTAAACACATGACAACTTGGCCCCGAACTATAAGAATTTACTCAAATATGTGAGAACTCCACTCTAAACTATGAGAACTTTACACTGATGACATAAGAACTCTGCACTTAAACAAAAACTTAAATACAATCATAATGAACCCCATAACTGTAGAATACGAGTTATTAATAGCTGTTGTTTTTACTGCACACATTGATCAAGACTTGTATGAAGTGGAACTGATTTGGGGGAGGGGGAGCTTAGAAGATTAACGGGGATGTGTCTAGTTGGAGAGAAGCAAGTAGACTATGTCACAAAGAACCCAATGCAAGGAGATTTCTCTGAAAAAGAATATTGCAGCCTCACTGTATTTAAGGTTATCTGGGAATAACGCCTAGTCATTCTATTTTCTTTGAGCTTTGTGTATGTGATATTGAAAATCGCATAATTATCAAGATCCCATTTCTTCCGTTAGTTTCATGTGACTGACAGGAAAGGATACTTTGTGGGACATGGCATGCCAGGAGTAGAATTTTGACAAGCAGGAGAACACAGCCTTGGCACTTGACAACATGACAGTGACGTACATGTCGCGTACATCCAGGAAAGCAAAGAATCTCTTGGAAGTTGATGACAAGCCAGAAGTGGGTGTAGACTGCTGACGCAAGGCCATGTTTTCAATAGCGGCAAAAACTTGACTTACATTTATGGACTTGCTTGATCGTAGGAACAAACTTGATTTTATCAATAAATGGAGACTATCGTATTTCTGTCCTCGTCTTCAGTTTTTGTTGACTGGGTTAGCTTTTATGTTCATATTGATCCTCGTTGTTGTTGACTGTTGACATCACCATCAAAGCACGATCATATTATGAACGTTTAAAGCTTCCTTTGTCATTTCTCATAATTGCACATAATGTGCACAAGAGAGGCTTTTCTTACTCAGCCGCTCACTTCAGGAGTATCCTCCCATTTCACATAAATTTAGAGGCAAGATTTTTTTCCCTTTAACATTTCATGCTCTTTTAAGACATTTACTTTCCTCAGACATTTACTATCCTAAAATTCTTGCAAAATGGCTGAAGTAATTCTAGTATGCGAATCAATTTACCAGTTTCAGTATAATTACGAGGGGTGATTGAGTTCTCAGCCTAAGGTACAAATACTTGAAACACACAGTTAACATCAGGTGCATTTGTAGATCAGGTTAATGTAAGATTAAACAACAATTTTCAAGAAATTAACTGCAACCAATTTTTGTACAGGCTACTGAAGTGGTAAGGGGTAGCAGAAACTGAGAAAATGGATAATATTTCTCATCATATTCATTCGATACCTCTGCATCAAGAGCTTATCATCGAAGGAGATCCATGAGGATACGGTAGAGATTCTAGGGGAGAGTGCCCCTTCTTACAGCACAGTGAAGAAATGGGAAGCTCAATTCAAACATGGAAGAGAGAGTCTGGAAGATGATCCCCGTCCAGGAAGACCAAGAACGGTAACCACCGATGAAACCACCGGCAGAATGCATGATATGATAATGGAGGATCGACGACTACATGAGCAGTACATTGCTACTGAGTTTGGCATCTCCCAGGAACGTGTTCATGCCATTATTCACAATGATCTTCAAATGACAAAGGTCTCTGCTCGATGGGTCCCGAAACTTCTTGGAGCTGATCACAAATGACAGCGTCTCAACATGTCAATAGACAATCTTGGCCATTTTTCTTCAGATCCTGAAAAATTTATTCAGCAATTTGTGACTATGGATGAGACTTGGGTTCATCATTTTCAACCTAAAACCAAAGAATAGTCAAAGCAGTGGAAACATCATGGATCCCCACCTTCAAAGAGAGCAATGGTGGTTCTGTCTGCAAGCAAAGTGATGGCTTCCATCTTTTGGGATTCAGAAGGTGTGCTGTTGGTAGACTACCTTCAAAAGGGCAGAGCGGTCACCGGGGTCTATTACGCTAATCTTGTGAAGCAACTGCGGGTCAAATTGATATTATAAAGTTCGTATAATGAGTCAACATGTAAACTGTGTGCCTCGCATTTTTAATTTCTGCATCCAAAATATTGAATGTGTGGGTAAGAGACTGTACGTAAAAATTATTTATCTGTTATTAATTATTGCTTTTTACGCGTATAAACTGTCCAGTTTTACAGTCAGCGACCAAACGTGCATATTACCTTCAGCGCTGGCAAACCATGGCTGACCATGAGCCTGTTCTATTTCTCATTTGTTACACTCATTAAATGCCTGGAAGGCTGATGGGGCAGGTCTCGTCATGTTCCTCGTGGCGTGGAGTCTATTAAAGAAATATTAGACACTCCCTGCTTTTTAGCTCAAGTGGCGGCTGAAAAAACAGCAAGTCTAGCCCTCTCCTAATCCGACACGATTATCACCTGCGAAGAACACCAGATCATAGATCCAGAGAGTAGTAGTAGTAGTAGTAGTAGTAGTAGTAGTAGTAGTAGAAAAAGAAGAAGAAGAAGGAGATCATATAGTATTAGCAATAAAATAGCGATAGAAGAATAACATGAAGGGCAGACTGTGGAAGAAATTCTTCACCCTCTCATGAGAAACTGTTTTTGTTTTCAGAAGCATAAATTGGTTCCAAGTGGTTGTTTTTTAAAGACTTCCATTTTCTTTATCTTTTTTTTTATTTGAAAATTAACAAAGAAGCACTATAAGGTATTGGCTGAGATGAGCACACTTTAAGCACTGCAGTTTGCTGCACTAAACTGACGGTCATATGTACGAATCTTCGCGCCCACGCCACGCCATTTTGTTTTTTCAAGTATGTCCGTGAGATATTTCATTAACTTTTTTTTACCGTGATTGTCCATAAATTGCTTGCCCCTTGATTGCTTGTTTCTAGATCGCTTGTCCCTAAATTGCACAGTTCGTTCTTTAGTCCAGTTATCATAGATAGCACGCAGGAACAAGCCGAGTCTTTTCTTACTTCCTATTGATGTTCATTGTGTTGGGTAGCTTCGCTTCTTCAGCAGGTTATGGCTGGATGTAGTTCTCGTGCTACTGTTGTAGCTTGAGAAGTCTCTCCTTCGGTCTATTTCAGGGCTTTAGGAAAGCTATTGAGAGTAATTTTTCGTCAAACCAATATAGCTGTGTTCTACGTCAAACCAATATAGCTGTGTTCTACATCAAACCAATATGGCTGTGTTCTACATCAAACCAATATGGCTGTGTTCTACATCAAACCAATATGGCTGTGTTCTACATCAAATCAATATGGCTGTGTTCTGCGTCAAACCAATATGGCTGTGTTCTACATCTAACCAATATGGCTGTGTTCTGCGTCAAACCAATATGGCTGTGTTCTACATCAAACCAATATGGCTGTGTTCTGCGTCAAACCAATATGGCTGTGTTCTACATCAAACCAATATGGCTGTGTTCTGCGTCAAACCAATATGGCTGTGTTCTACATCAAACCAATATGGCTGTGTTCTACATCAAACCAATATGGCTGTGTTCTACATCAAACCAATATGGCTGTGTTCTACATCAAACCAATATGGCTGTGTTCTACATCAAACCAATATGGCTGTGTTCTACATCAAACCAATATGGCTGTGTTCTACATCAAACCAATATGGCTGTGTTCTACAATCTTCCCTGCGTGCATGCAGCAATCACGTCTCTTTTACTGTCTACACTGATACACTGATTCCGCTTAAATAAAAGTTAAATGGCAATCCAGAGTTTCTTATTATTTTACCGAGCCCAGACTCGCAATGAACTATTCAATATACTCCATGTTTTCTTCGAAAATCGTCATCTTCATTAGCCTTTTAGGTACCAGTATAACTTCAAAAGATGTCAGCAGTTCCACAACCAACAGCTCTGTTTAACTTACGGATAGCTAGAACAGGACAACTGAAAGAAATGAAAGAAAACTCTGATCTAACAATAATTTATTTAAACATTGAAACTGTTCAAAGATAGAGACGTTGAAATTGTTCAAAGATTGAGACACTGAAACTGTTCAGAGATTGAGACATTGAAATTGTTGAGAGATTGAGACATTGACATTATTCAGAGACTGAGACACTGAAACTGTTCAGAGATTGAGACATTGAAACCGTTCAGAGATTGAGACATTGACATTATTCAGAGATTGAGACATTGAAATTGTTCAGAGATTGAGACATTGACATTATTCAGAGATTGAGACATTGGAACTGTTCAGAGATTGAGACATTGAAACTGTTCAGAGATTGAGTCATTGAAACAGTTCAGAGATTGAGGCACTGAAACAGTTCAGAGATTGAGTCATTGAAACAGTTCAGAGAGTGAGTCATTTAAACTGTTCAAAGATTGAGACATTGAAACAGTTCAGAGATTGAGTCATTGAAACAGTTCAGAGAGTGAGTCATTTAAACTGTTCAAAGATTGAGACATTGAAACAGTTCCGAGATTGAGTCATTGAAACAGTTCAGAGATTGAGGCATTGAAACAGTTCAGAGATTGAGACATTGAAACTGTTCAGAGATTGAGACATTGAAACAGTTTAGAGATTGAGGCATTGAAACAGTTCAGAGATTGAGTCATTGAAACAGTTCAGAGATTGATACATTGAAATAGTTCAGAAATTGAGACATTGAAACTGTTCAGAGATTAAGTCATTTAAACTGTTCAAAGATTGAAACCCAGATACTCATCATTTCTTCCACGACTCCCCTCCCCGTAAATAGAATATAATCCCAGGTTAACAACCTTATGGTAATTTAACATCTCTCAGAACCAAAGTAAAGTTAATTTCTGAAACTTTATCAAGCGTGTCTTTTAAAATGCGAGTAAAAAAAACAACAACAGAAAAAAGCAGCAAGAACATCCATGCAGAGCCGGCAGGAAAGAAGGCAAGTTCCCAGTTTGAAAGAGAAAGAGAAGAAGACAGAAATTTTAGACGAAGCTTCAATGACTCCTTTCTAATCATCAAATAGGCATCAAAAGCTTCTGTGTTTGTCTTATGGCTGTCTGTCTCACCCACCTGAGATGGCCGCTCTATTTACGTTTTTTCAACTTGCGCTGGCTCTCTGCTGTAGCTTCTAATGGATCCATTAGCCTATTTTGTTTGTAAATAAATAAATGAAAAGTGCATTGCAATGAGTAAAATCGTATGCAGTGAATGTTCGGAAGGCGTTTTACGTTCAGAATAACAAAATCGATTACATAATCGGAAGATACTTTCCCGCTTCGATTTTATAAATAAAAGTTAGATCTGGGCCTGTTTTTTTTACAAAAAATTCTTTGCAGTTCTATAAATTGAGCCTCATAAAACGATATCGTGCATGATCAATGTCTTCTTATGCTGAGTGCGAAACAATCTCACGAGAGATTTATATCTTTCTCCCAAGTAGAAAATGATTACTTTATCTGCCATCTTCACCATCCGTGACCTCGTTATTCATTGACTGACCTATATCTCCGCCTCAGACTGACCTATATCTCCGCCTCAGACTGACCTATATCTCCGCCTCAGTCTGAGGTATATCTCCGCCTGACCTATATCTCCGCCTCAGACTGACCTATATCTCCGCCTCAGACTGACCTATATCTCCGCCTCAGACTGACCTATATCTCCGCCTCAGACTGACCTACATCTCCGCCTCAGTCTGAGCTATATCTCCGCCTGACCTATATCTCCGCCTCAGACTGACCTATATCTCCGCCTCAGACTGACCTACATCTCCGCCTCAGTCTGAGCTATATCTCCGCCTGACCTATATCTCCGCCTCAGACTGACCTATATCTCCGCCTCAGACTGACCTACATCTCCGCCTCAAACTGACCTATATCTCCGCCTCAAAGATCGTGGCCTTGGTCCGAGTGTGGAGGAGAGCTGGGATGGGAAATATTCTTTATCGTTACACACTACGTGCCGTGCCAAACAGCTTTTCTGATCATGTTTCTCCATATTCTTGCTTCACTTTCTTTCTTTTCTCCATGCCATTTGGCCAACAGCTATGTTTTTTTTTCCTTGAGCTTCTCTTTTCCCCCTGAATTTTGCAATGATTACCAGGTTCTCTAACTTGTGTCTTCTCATGACATGTCCAAGAAATGTTCATTGTTTTTTTTTTAATAATTTTTTTCTTATAATTTTTTTTTTCATTTTCGCTCCTTAGAAATATCTCCGAGAGGCTTTTCGTTTGTGTTTTTTCCCCTGACTGTCCAAGGTTGCATTTCTTCAAAGATGTATCACTGCATTCATCGTTGTATTCAGACAAGCTTTACTGTTATCATACAAGCGTTGTTATATTTTTTAAAAACATGTCCAGCAATAAAACCCGGATGATACTAAGATATTTTAAATAAAACCAATCCATCTCCTGGGGCCGCTGACCCCCAAAAATCCTTATATGGACCTTATGGAATCCATGAACTCCAAGTCAATAATGCTATGTTATATATATACATCATATATATATATATATATGTTCTTTCATAGAGAAGATGTTTGTGTGTGAGGATTGCATGTATGTTCTTTCATAGAGAAAATGGCTAAGTGGTTAGGGGGGGGGGGGAATTCTTGTAGGTTCTTGTATATAGAGAAGATGGTTGTGTCAGAGGGATGAAGCTGTCTTACTAGGACTGATGCCCATGGTAGTAGAAATCAGTTAGAAGCCTGCTTCATGACCCCACTGTGCCGCTATGGTATAATGGTTAGTACCTACCTGCTGATCACAACTTCCGTGTTTCTGTTTCGCGCTGGGGCGGAATTTTCTAGGACCGGCCGGAACAGGGGTCCATCCAGCCTCCAGAAATGAGGACCTAGAGTTTCTCTAGGAAAATGAACGCAGCGAGAAGACATTCCGGTATCCCTAGCTCTGATGCTGTAGTGGCCTAGAAATGTGAAGGCACTGACACTTCACGTCCCTACAGCGTGCAAATGTCACGAGACATAGACAGAACAATAAAACAATTAACACATATCTCTGTGGAGCGTGACATCATTCAAAGCAAAATCATGAAATGTCAACAGATACAACGATCACTGACTAATAGTATTGTATTCTTAATCAGCTTTCTCTGGTGTCTGTAATTGTCTGCTTAGAGGAAGAATAAAAACTGATTTCAATGTAAATACTGGTAAATTATCTAGGGAAGTTGTAGCTCATATTGGTCAAATAACAGATAATTATCAACGTAACCTCAGCCGAGAACTGTGCTTGTAGAACATGATCTTGAACTGTTACAAGTAGCTATGCTGCCAGGACTTTCAGAAACCAGTACAGCTGTACCTGTCTTTTACTTTCTACGAAGTACTTTCCGAGATACAGGTTGTGTCATACAACATTATGTTCATGTTTCTTTTTTTTTTAGCTTTTAGCAAACATCAGCGGAAGTCAAATGTTCGCGCGAGATTTGTCTCTTATTGTACCTCCTGCGAGATTTAATCTTCACAAAATGCTGATATACCGAACCATAGTCAAAACTGGCTGATTATGCTCCGCATATATTCAGCATCATCATCCTGGTGGCCCGATTATCCTCCAACCGATTTCGCTTGGGTGCTTTTGCTAGGTTTTTTATAATATAAACCGTCTACGGTAACTGATGACCTCCAGAAGTTTCGGTTTTTCTCTTTTTCTATCAGGAATTTACCAGTAACTGCCGGTTAACGCGACCACTGGTTATACGTTTATTTCCAGTTTCAGTGGTTTGTTAAAAGCTTTATCAATGATTGTATTTAGGAATCCTAGTGGATTTTAAACAGCCAAATATACAACAGTTGTTCTTAACTAACCTATGGGAACCAAACGGTGAGGGTGTGTGAACTAAATGATGGGGGTATGTGAACAAAATATTGGGGATATGTGAACAAAATGATGGGGGTATGTGAACAAAATGATAGGGGTGTGTGAACCAAATGATAGAGTTGTGCGAAATAAATAATAAAGAAAGAATATGGAAATCAAATGATAGGAATATGGTAACCAAATGATGAAGTACAGGAACCAAATGATAGGGTTATAGGAATCAGATAATGAGGGTATGGGACTTAATCTCTGAAAAAAAAATTTATAGGTTAAAATATTCTTCCATTCTGAGGTTAAAATATTCTTCCATTCCTATTTGTACTAATGTGAAACCAAGCTGTTGATATCTTTTGAATTAGAATGGTACATAACAGGGCAGGTAATGATGATTCCGACATTGGTAAGGGGGATTTGAGAGCATACTGGGAATCTATAGAGGTATTTTGATATATTGGTCAGGGATAAGAGAAATGACGATTGCAGTAAAACTGGCTCTAGTAATAAAGGAAGACAAAGATGTATGATTCAGTTTTACACAGAGAGATAGTAAGTTAGTCAGGAACGAGAGTTTCAGAAAATAAGATGAGCACAAATAAATGAAGAAGATACAACAATCCAATATTTCACCAATGCCTTTATCAAGCACCACGTACAAAAACAACACAATAGATTTTTAAAAAAAGAGAAATAAATGAGAAATTAATATTTTACCCTTTAGTATCCACCACGTAAGAAAGACAAAATAGGCCCAGGTAAATGTAGGTAAGCACAGAATAGAAGCAGGCGACTGACTGAGAAATAAGAGAAAAACACCTTGACAAAGGATACTACGATAATATGCCCCAACTCGAATAAACCGGATAACTCTGGCCCAAACAAAAAGCGCCCAGATGGTGCACACAATAAAAGTGAGATAACAATATTTGTAAGAGGGTGGATGAAGAAAGGTTCTTCTTCTTCTTCTTCTGCGTTCACTTTTGTATGCTGTTTTCTAAACAGAAGCTGGTGCTCCTCAATGAATTCTTCTATCAGCAGGAGGTCTTCGTAGGAACCTCAGAGTTTCTCCTCCACGCTTCCCTCTCGGGGCCATATCTGGGCTCTGAGGTCACTGTTTATAGTTCAGGTCCGTAGCATGTGTCAGGAGTCTGGAGGCTGTCTTGGGACATGCGTGGGGCTGTTGGGAAGCCTTTATCTTATGGAGGTGGGCGTTTAGTCAAGGGAGGTTCAAAGCAGAGGTCACTGAAACGACAACACTGCTAACTTAGGATGGCTAGACATAGAAGGTAGTATAGCTCTCTGGCGGCTAGAGAATAACAACAGAAAGGGCTGGACATATTGGCCAATCCATAGAGGGTATGTGAACATATAAACAAGCCATAGGTTTTGGGGTTATACTGCTTTAGACAGTTATGATTAAAAGAATATACTCGATAATTCAACGGAGTCTGTAATAATTCAACGTTTAGTAACCTCTTCTCTACATAATCTTATTTATCTGTTTTATATGGCACGTTTACTTTCTCTCTATTCCAGCTGATTTTGAAAATAAGTGAACGAAATTATTTTAAACTTATTTTTCACTTTTAGTATAGAAATACATAATGTGAAATATTATCTTCATTTTAAAAACAAACATTTGAATTATTTATCTAACAAAAGCAGCTTGTGTAGCTTTATCTAACAGATCTAACAGAGGCGGCTGGGTAGCTTTATCTAACAGAAGCGGTTGTGTAGCTTTATCAAACAAAAGCGGCTGTGTAGCTTTATTTAACAAGAGCGGTTGTGTAGATTTATCAAACAAAAGCGGTTGTGTAGCTTTATTTAACAAGAGCGGTTGTGTAGATTTATCAAACAAAAGCGGCTGTGTAGCTTTATTTAACAAGAGCGGTTGTGTAGATTTATCAAACAAAAGCGGTTGTGTAGCTTTATTTAACAAGAGCGGTTGTGTAGATTTATCAAACAAAAGCGGCTGTGTAGCTTTATTTAACAAGAGCGGTTGTGTAGATTTATCAAACAAAAGCGGTTGTGTAGCTTTATTTAACAAGAGCGGTTGTGTAGATTTATCAAACAAAAGCGGCTGTGTAGCTTTATTTAACAAGAGCGGTTGTGTAGCTTTATCAAACAAAAGCGGTTGTGTAGCTTTATTTAACAAGAGCGGTTGTGTAGCTTTATCAAACAAAAGCGGTTGTGTAGCTTTATCAAACAAAAGCGGTTGTGTAGCTTTATCAAACAAAAGCGGTTGTGTAGCTTTATCAAACAAAAGCGGTTGTGTAGCTTTATCAAACAAAAGCGGTTGTGTAGCTTTATCTAACAAGAGCGGCTTGGGTAGATTTATTTAACAGAAGCAGTTGTGTAGCTTCATCGATTTTTAGTTAGTTAGCTAGTCGATGGATCATCTTCATTGCACATTGGACGACCTTAAGTATTTCCACCATTTTTGTTTTTGCCTGTGAGTATTCTTTTCCTGTTTTCTCTGAGTGGTTTGCGGCTCAGTCGCAGCTTGAGGGCAGAATTTAACTCAGGGGTGTTCGTCTTCATGAGCAAGTCAGAGCCCCGGTAGCCAGATGCTTGACACTAGCCAGATGCCTGACAAAAGCCAGATGCTTGACACTAGCCAGATGCTTGACACTAGCCAGATGCTTGACACTAGCCAGATGCCTGACACTAGCCAGATGCTTGACACTAGCCAGATGCCTGACACTAGCCAGATGCTTGACACTAGCCAGATGCCTGACACTAGCCAGATGCTTGACACTAGCCAGATGCCTGACACTAGCCAGATGCTTGACACTAGCCAGATAGCCAGATGCTTGACACTAGCCAGATGCCTGACACTAGCCAGATGCTTGACACTAGCCAGATGCCTGACACTAGCCAGATGCCTGACACTAGCCAGATGCCTGACACTAGCCAGATGCCTGACACTAGCCAGATGCTTGACACTAGCCAGATGCCTGACACTAGCCAGATGCCTGACACTAGCCAGATGCTTGACACTAGCCAGATGCCTGACACTAGCCAGATGCCTGACACTAGCCAGATGCTTGACACTAGCCAGATGCCTGAGGATCACCGTACAACAAGGATGTGGCGTTGACTTGTATGTATACGCGACATCGGCAGGCTACTAATTTTCGCTTTTCACGTCTCCAAAGAGAAGCTATCCAACCCCAATACTGCTAGATGCAGTGCCAGGGGTAGTGCCCATCTTACAGGCTAGACAATATACCACAGAAAACATTCACACTAAGATCTGTGGGTAACAGACGAAGGGGACGCCCACGCAATAGATGGAGGGAGTAGACGGACGCCCACGCAATAGATGGAGGGAGTAGACTACAGAAACCTTAAATATCCACTTATCTGAAGCACACTGCCGAGCCGAATCAAGATTTCTATTTGTCCTCTTAACACTGAGAGGTATATTAGGAAGGAGACAAGACAAGACAAGAACAAACAAGGCAAGACAAAAATATACTTCAGCTTCTGAGTGCGCTGAAAGCTTTCTGACTAGTGCACATTAGTGCACCTCATCTTGCATACAAGCATACTCCGTTTTTGAAACCATTTCTCCTAACATATTTCATATTTTATACCAACACAGATACTTCATTTTAGAACTACGTTTACCTAGATTTTGCGGGAGCCACTTACAATCTCTTGAAGTATATATTTAGAAATTTTTCAGCATTATAAGAATTCTCTATTTTCTGAAAAAAATTATTATTAAATTCCGGTTAAAAATAAATAAATAATAAATAAATAAATAAATAAAACCGTCGTTTTACTGTACCTAGGAAAGTCCAGAGTCTAATTATATACTCAACCTGTGAGATTTACAGGGCAAGGATGACTAGAATAGATCTGACAGGTTTGCCAATCTCTTTTTGTCTGGTTCTCGTAAAGCTTGGTAGCTTGGTGATGTATCGTTAACGTCTAAGTATCGTGTCCTCCTTCAACAGCTAAATCCAGCTTAGCTTTCTTTACTGTTTGCCTCTTAATATGATAAACCACGGTGAAGCTGCCAAAACAATCAGCGATATTGTTTTCTATGGCCACTATAAAATCTTATCACCTTAAACCACAAGCTGAGTATCACATTCACTATATCACTCTGGGTTGTGGATGTAATCACAAAGATTTGTTTTTAATCGCAGTGGTTCTCATACTTTTTTCCCTAGCTGTTTTTCTCTCAGCTTCCTAGCTCTCAACCCTAACGCCCCATACGTATATGCATATAAACATACAAATGAGTTTCTTCTGGCGATTCATATAGCTCCCATTTTCCCCTCACCGTCCCACTGAACCTTCCCTCACCTCCACGCGTGGGAGAGGGGACGTAGAGTCCTACACTCTGAGAACCACTCCTATGGAGTAATATCCGTTCAATGTGAATCTCACATTGATTGTTGCTGTGCCCCAAATTGTCAGACTGAAAGCAGTGGGCAGATTGCTTTATTTGCTTGTTTCGTTGCTACAATCAATTCTCTATTAGAATCTAACAAGACAAGTTGAAATTATAAGCCAGAAAATCATGATAAACATGTACACCAGTAGCTAGTATGTCAAGATACGGATAAACAGGCACCGACAGTCTGATCAACGGGTAAACAAAGTTTATTCAGAGAGAACTACTTGGGTAAACAAAATGTTATTCAGGCGGAACTACTTGGGTAAACAAAGTGTTATTCAGACAGAACTACTTGGGTAAACAAAGTGTTATTCAGACAGAACTACTTGGGTAAACAAAGTGTTATTCAGACAGAACTACTTGGGTAAACAAAGTGTTATTCAGACAGAACTACTTGGGTAAACAAAGTGTTATTCAGACAGAACTACTTGGGTAAACAAAGTGTTATTCAGACAGAACTACTTGGGTAAACAAAGTGTTATTCAGGCGGAACTACTTGGGTAAACAAAGTGTTATTCAGGCGGAACTTCTTTATTTACAAAAAGTGAAGACTTTTGACATTCTGCCCTAATCAGATAGATAGAATGATAGCTAGATAGACAGACAGACAAACAGACAGACAGACTGGCAGACAGACAGATGGACAGACAGATAGATGGACAGACAGACATATATTTTTACAAGGTTAATAAGTTGACATCAAGTCACGATACTTTCATTTCTCAATTTTCATTCTAACACAAGCATTCAACATTCAGTGTAGCACTAGTATAGTATTACACATATATAAAAAGCAATAGCTTTGTTTATTACATATAAAAGCTAACATTTTCAAACATGGATTGAAATGTTATATTGCATATCAGAGTTTTCCAGTTGATGGCTTTCTTGTTGCATGTCAGAATGAATTTCAGTGTCCTGTTCGTTTTTATTCATATTTATTTAAGATTGTTCTACAACATTTAATTCTTCGTATTTATATAAGATTGTTCTACAACATTTAATTCTTCGTATTTATTTAAGATTGTTCTACAACATTTAATTCTTCGTATTTATTTAAGATTGTTCTTCAACTTTTAATTCTTCTCTTACAATCCACCCCCCCCCCCAAATACTCACACAAAATAGAAAAAGAATGATACTACCCAGTTACAGAATCTACCACTCAACACTCAACGTGTCAAACATTTATATAGTACTCTACTGAACCAGTCGTTTGTATGCACGTCTCATGTATATAATCACTAAGTGGTAAGGTAAAATAGCTGCCAGAATCTGAGATTCTGTGATGTGCTAGCGCTCCGCCAGCGATGACAACACTAAGTGGTAAGGTAAAATAGCTGCCAGAATCTGAGATTCTGTGATGTGCTAGCGCTCCGCCAGCGATGACAACACTAAGCATGTAAAGACTGAGGTGCCAGTGACATATAATAAGAACCGGTTACTGTTGTATTCTCAGGCAGGTTTTGTATGGCAGGAAGGAGGTCACATGACAGACCTAAACTGAGAAATAATGATATTGGAAGTCACCAGTGCAAGATTGTTCTATCAGTCATGAGGTTTGTGGAGAAGTTAGCAAAGACCGAGTCAAATGGGGAGCACATCTGCAGATAGGGGCAGCATCATGTGAGAAGGAAATGAGGACCAAACTTAAAGTTAGAAGATGCAAGCGACAGGAAACTTGGGATTGGAACACATATTGTGCTTGCCGGTAATGTGACCAGCTATGCAGGCCCAACATTCATAGAGTCAGTAATGACAGGTGCTGCTCAGCAAGATGATGCTTGGCGAAATCCAGAACAGCTGAGTTCTGCTTGCTTCAAAACCGTCTCTTTATACGAAAAGTGTCACTAATATAATTATCTGCCCATGAATTGTACAGTTACTTTAACTACATTTTCCAGGCAAAAAACGTTTAAGATTGGCACGTAATGGTTATTCCTGTATCAAGGTAAACAGTTAGAAACATTCATGACAAGACTTCTACGAGAACTAAGCGATCTTGTCAGGATCCTCGGATAATTTAGTTTCTTCTTTTCTTCATTCGTGAGCAGATGTTGAATTCAGCAGCCACTGAGGCTACCTGCAGCAGACAAGACACGTCTCCATTCCTTTCTGTTCTTGATCTTTTCTTTCCAATTGTCGAATAAAAAAGCGCGTATATCTCCTTCTAGGCTGTCTAGCCATCGTTGTCTTATATGTCACTTTTCATCACTTCAGTATAGGCCATCTTTACTTGTCTATCATCATCCATTCTTTCTAAGTGCCATATCCGCCAAATCTATTATTTAAATACCCGATCACCTCCGTCTTTTGTTTAAATACCCGATCACCTCCGTCTGTTGTTTAAATACCCGATCATCTCCGTCTATTGTTTAAATACCAGATCATCTCCGTCTATTGTTTAAATACGCGATCACCTCCGTCTATTGTTTAAATACCAGATCACCTCCGTCTATTGTTTAAATACCCGATCATCTCCGTCTATTGTTTAAATACCCGATCATCTCCGTCTGTTGTTTAAATACGCGATCATCTCCGTCTTTTGTTTAAATACCAGATCACCTCCGTCTATTGTTTAAATACCCGATCACCTCCGTCTATTGTTTAAATACCAGATCACCTCCGTCTGTTGTTTAAATACCCGATCACCTCCGTCTGTTGTTTAAATACCCGATCACCTCCGTCTGTTTAAATACCCGATCACCTACATCTATTGTTTAAATACCCGATCACCTCCTTCTGTTGTCTAATAGAAGTTAGTTTGCTGGTGTTAAATGTTGAGGTGGGAGTTTTTTGGATCAAAGTATCTCGGCAGTGGCAGCTACGTAGACCAGGATGCTGACACCAGGAGGAAGTTACAACTACAAAACCAGCCTTGACCTTCAAGAACCTTGAGAATATATGACAGTCAAAAGTTATAAGCACAAAAACCAAGTTAAGATTACTCAATTCAAAATGATATACACCCTCATTTATGTTTGTTAAAGCTGGAAATCAACAAAAGAAATAGACAAGAAATCAGACTCTTTTGAAAGCAAATCCCTCAGGAAAATAGTTGGTATAAAGTGGAACAAATTCAAGAATAACCCAGAGATAAGACAGATAAGCAAACGACAACCTGTCTCATGGATGATCAGAAAAAAAGATGGACATATGTAGGCCATGTGATGAGAAGAAACAATCAGAGAATACCAAAACAAGCTATCAATTGGAGCACAACAGGCCGAAGAAAAAGAGATCCACCACGTGAAACTCTAAAGAGGACATTGTTAAGAGAAGCCAGTTTAGTGGGCATAACATACCTTGATAAAGTTGAAAGACTCACCGTGAACAAGAACACCTGGCAAACAACTATGCGAGCTCTGTGTGACGTTTAACTCTTCCCGTGCCCAGAAAAAAAAAACGGGGATGTTCCCGTCTGTGCCACACAAGAAGCGGAGGTCTTGACATGTATAGGGAGTATAGTTGTACAAGTGAATGTACAAAGTATTTCCACTTTAAAAGTATACATATTATGCATGAAAATAGTTGCAAATGTAAGAAGATGTCATAAATGAAGAGTTTTTTTTAGGAAAAAAGAAGTAGTGTGACGATTTTAGCTGATAATTGTGTAGTGCTTACCATCGGCATTGCCTAGATGTACAATGTTTACCATCGGAGATTTCCAGATCTACTTAACCTTTCGTCCAATCTCGTCGTGTGATGGCATTCTCACTAAAATAATGTCTGAAATAACATTCTAACTACTTCTCCGGTCCATTTAATAGGTCTAGATGTACCTGGGGTACATTCAGGAACAGTGGTCGGGTCATAGGACATGTCTTTATGCCTCCGAAATCACAAGAAGTCGGACATTTCTCCGGTAAAACATCTATTTCGCTCGGTTGTTAGCCACGCTTTGATTGAACTATGAAAGGTCACCAGACATGCGCAGATAAATCGTGTACAATAAAAAGTTTTACAATATTTTCACGTTGCAGCGAAACAAAATCACTATAACTAACATGGCAGTCACTAGAAGAATGTAAGATGTAAGATCTAGGTAGAGCCGAGGTAAAGAAGTATGTATGAAATTAATCAAATCGATATAATAACTGCGAGGAAAAATATACGTTTGGCAACAAACCAAAATCTCCTGCAATGTTTTGTCTACATCATCATCATCATCGTCATCGTCGTCGTCGTTGTCGTCGTCGTCGTACCGTACCTCTTCTAAGTAATAACTGGCTGCTCTAACTATCCAGAACGTTCTGTTCTTTGGTTTAAGCATGTCAGCAGAATCTCATGGTTTTTCTACCTGGAGCTTTTCTATCAAACTTTCCCACTGTTGCTCTCTTTCTCTTGCCTCCTTCAAATTCTTTTTTCTCCCTGAAATATAGTATTCGTGTTTGTATGATACTTGTTGATACATCATCGTCGTGCGATATTTGATTACCAATTATTCCACTGTAACAGAAGAGGCCCTCCTTTGTATTCCCCGAGTTCTCCCATGGGGCCCTTATCGATCGCTTGAAACTTTGTCTGGGAGATGTAGATAACTTGTGTATGATTCACTGGGAGATTTTTATACACGTAAATGATTGGTTCAGTAGAGCGCTGTATGAAGTGAACGGTCCTTTGGATGTTGATTGGTGGATTTCGTATATGGTTAATATCGCATATTTTGGTTTTCGGAAGGGTTAAAAATCTGTTAAATATATACAGGGTAAGTTACAACAAAAGCTTTGATTATTGTTTGAATAAACACAAGATGTTGAAAGAAGCAATATGACCTGCAAAAAAAAAAATGATAATAAAATACGTCAAAGCTGTAGCTGGCAACTCTTATTTTCTGAGTTCAATCAATTTTGTCCCAGCTGGTGGCGCAGGAAATTGAATGGCTGCCACTAGAGGGAAAGTGAAGGTGCAGATGTCTTGTAGCGGAGGAGAAAGTGATTTTCATTATGGAAAGAATTCACAAAAAGAAACTTTGTAAAGGAAGCTCTTTTTTTCATTTGTCTGAAATTTTGTTTAATAATTTATATGAGAAAAGAACAGAACCGAGAATCCACGCACAGAGTTTATATTTAGAACATTCGCGTTCAGTTTTTATTGCTGCATAAATTAGCAGATAATAATTGGCAATCTTCTTTTTCTCTTTGTCCACTGAGCAATTATTAGAGCCAGCCAACTAGAGCTGGCCAAGACAACATCCCACGTCTTCATAGATTATATGATATGGACTATATGACTCCCTAAGCTTAGGCTAAAGTAGTTTAAAGTATGGCTTGATTGTTGAACTTTTTGTATACTGCTTTTCTATAAATTTGTTACTTTTGAATGAATGTAAAAATGCAAGATTATTTCATATTCTTGCATATATCAGAGTGTAGAGTGTATGGGCAAGAGATAAGTTTATTATTTATTTATGTCATCATTTAATTGTGTCTTCGAGATTATTATGCTCATTAACACATGCTGAATGACTGTGACTGAGTGAACGCTGTATGATGAAGGGCAGAATGTTAGAAAGGCTTGCGGGCCCAATTCTTAACCCTTTAAAAATAAAGTATGTGTTCGTTCGTTCGTTCATTCGTTCATATTCCTCCTTTTAATAGCCTGATTACGTGCATAGTCTGTGTGATATGGTAAAGACGTATGATTCTAATAAGGTCTATATGACATTGAAGTCATCCAAGAAGCATTTATACTATTATCCCCTCCTTATTTTCCCTGTGAATTTTCCAGGGATTGCCAATATTTTCTAACGAAAATATCTGAAGAATTTTGTTTGTATTTTTTCCTTATGAAATTGTGTATAATGTTACATCAGGTCATTATCTTTTAGAATAAGTAGAACAAAAAGTTTGGTTGTTATAGACTGGAACATGTCACCTTTTACACATAAGTAGAGCAAAGACTTGGTTGTCACAGACTGGGACACGTTTCGTTTTAGAATAGGCAGCAAAAACAGCCTGGGTTATTAGAGACTGTGATATGTCACAATTTAGAATAAGTAGGACAAAGCTTTGTTTGCTTGGAACTGGGACAGGTAAATACCCATCTGGCATTCTACTTGCAGAAGACTTATGTCACTTCTCCCGCACCTTCGTAGGTCTCCTATTTCAGTGCTAGGTGTGGAGGATTCCTTAGTTCCCTGATCTCAGTGCTAGGTGAGGAAGATTCCGTAGTTCCCTGATCTCAGTGCTAGGTGTGGAAGATTCCGTAGTTCCCTGATCTCAGTGCTAGGTGTGAAGGATTCCGTAGTTCCCTGATCTCAGTGCTAGGTGTGAAGGATTCCGTAGTTCCCTGATCTCAGTGCGGGGTGTGGAAGATTCCGTAGTTCCTTGATCTCATTGCAAGGTGTGGAAGATTCCGTAGTTCCATGATCTTAGTGCAAGATATGGAGGGCCTCGCTAAAATTGATATAAAACCTGCAAGGAAAAGTATAAATTTGGCAACAAACAGTAATCTTCTGCAATGTTTTGTCTACAACTTCAATGTGACTTATTTATGAATGTCGTGAAAGAGTTAATGAAAGAGTTAATAAAACGGTAACTGAGTGTTAATGAAAGAGTTAATGAAAGTGCTGCAGAGTGAAAGAACTGGGTTTTTTAAAGTGAAAACGTTAAAAGAGCAGTAAATTAACGAGAGTGAAGACATAAAAGTGATCTAGCCCTCTCTTTTATTTGTTCCCGGGAGGCTGTTTTGCGTCCCTTGGAGTAGTCAAGATGACGCAAGTGTGCTTCAGACGTAGACTAGGTTCACCTGCTCAAGTGGCCCGGTATATCGTACTTAATTGAACGTGGACGACATCTGTTGGCAGGCAAACATCCGTCAGCTTTCTCCGGGAGTCACCTTGAAGACGCCACGAATGTCAGTTCCCAGCTTCAACAAATCTTTGGTTCTCGTGAATCGATTTTGTTCTGCTTTTGAATTTCTTTACCAAGATTTTTTTTTCAAAAAGAAATTGCTTGAATCCACATACCGGCCACCAAAAATCACTTGCCCTATATGAACGTGTTTTTTTTTTTTGCAGTAATAATTAACATCCCGCAGTGTGTCTGTCATTATGACTCTTGTTTCCACGGATTTTTTATGCTGTTTCTGTTCTCTTAACCCCGTAACTGCGAGCAAGGTGATTTTTTTTTCTTCAGGTGACCTGGTGAAGGTGTTGATGTGCGAGCATCAGATAGGATGGGGAGTGGGTTACCGTGACCAATTTAGCAGACCTATCGTGAAGCCAAAAAGCAAGAACGGTTGTCATGCTTCTGTAGGAGGCTCCACCGCCATGGGGACAATAGCGATCCCCACCCTGTTGTCCAGGCTACGCCTGTTACTGGGTACAACAAAGAGGAGGTGGGGTGAGATCTTGGCTATGGTTCGCTAGCCATTACATTTGCAGTGGGCTACGTGTCGCAGATCGCTGTTTTGCTTTTGCATCTTCACTACAAATTTTTTTTTTTTTGGTAAATAGAGTTACAAGCAAATGTGAGTTTGTTTTTTTTTAGTTGAAGCATTCTGAATTTTATTTTATGAAAAACAACGTAATTTCGTTATACGAACACTCGCTCAACAAACATTGTCCACGAAGCAAATTTGTTCATAAAAACGGTCTTACATTTTAAAGATGTTAAAAATCGATATTAATAATGTAGACACTGATGAGGTTATATTCTTCTTTTCCGCTGTGTTAACAATTTAACACGCTTGCAAGAATGACTGACATAAAAGGGGCGGAGCAGTTACTAGGGTCAACCAATCAAAGCTGAAAAGTAATGTCCTAAATGTGTTGCTTTACGGAAGTGAATGCTGGAAAAACACTAAAACATAGAAAACAAATAAAACTCCTTCCAGATTGAATGTTTGCCTAGGATTAGACGAATAGTTTGGACAAATGCCATGAGAAAGAACATCTTGTTGACAGGAATACAGATGAAGCTATTGACTTCTGTTACTGAGGGAAGATGCTGGCCAGGGTTGGGACAAGTGCTCCGGATGACTGGTGATTCATTGCCAAAAATAGTACTAACATGGACACCATAGGGGAACAGGAATAAGGGTAGACCAGAATAGACATGGAAAAGAACAGAGAATAGAATACTGAGTAACAGGGGCCTCACCTGGGCAAGATCGGGAAAAAGGCGAAGAGCAGACGTTGGTGGTAAAACCCTTGTGGAAGCCCTATGTGGCTTTGGCACCTAATGTTTCAGAGAGAGAGAGAGGGAGGGAGAGAAAATACCCCTTCAGACATCTTCATATTGCATTAGTTATAGTCTCATCGTGGTCGTCTTCTGTCTGATCTGATAAAGGTGTATTGCTTTGATAAGGTCTCCATGGTGATGGACTCATCAAAGAAGCAAACTTATCAATGATGAATTAACCACCACACAGACCCGTAGGCTAACCTTAGCACGGACCCTCTCCGATCTATACTATTCATCTCTTGATATAAAATTCATGAAGCAGTAATCTATACTCGCATCTTTTTCGCAATGCCGGCCCCTGCCTTTCCAGACCCAAAGATTTAAGGCTGCTTAGCTTAAATGATATTCACCACTGATCCTTTTAGATCATTTTCAGGTCTTTGAGCAGGTCATAATAAGATATCCCACTATCCCTCTACTTTAGTTTATAGATCATTACTTTGCTGAAGAGTAAGCCAGACTAACATATATCCCACTATCTCTCTGTCTTAGCTTATAGATCATTACTTTTGTAAAGAGTACGTCAAAGCAGCATATATACCACCATTCCTCTACCTTACTTTATAGAAATTACTTCGTGACATGAGAAGAAACTGAGTTAGCGTTCACAAGAAATGTTTTCTTCCTTTCCTGTAAGTTAGTTTAATTTACCGCCGATAACCCAGAATACTGATTCATAATATCGTGAATTTCATCAACAGCTTCGGTAGTTTGCGTTGTACAGTGAGTTGTCATCCGTAGTATCATGAGTAGTCATCCATAGTATTGTGTGTTTCATCCATAGTACTGCTAATTTTCATCCATCTTCTGTTGCCTGGACTTGCTGTTGACCTAATTGTCTCAGGCAACAAACACTACGATTAAATTACAGAGCATAAAATCATGAAACCGTTTATAAAAGAGGCAGGCTGTCACGAGAGCTGACGAGAGGATGATTAAAGCAGTGTGCGAGATTCCTCTTCTCTAGAAACAGAAAATAACTTGCAGACATCATCAAGAAAAGTTCAAAGCTGATTGTTGTGCCTGATGTGTGCTGGTTATGTGATATATGCACCTGTGTGTGCGTGCGCTGTGTGCGCCTGTGTGTGCGTGCGTTGTATTCACCTGCGTGTGCGTACGTTGTGTGCGCCTGTGTGTGCGGACGTTGTGTGCGCCTGTGTGTGCGTACGTTGTATTCACCTGTGTGTGCCTACGTTGTGTGCGACTGTGTGTGCGTACGTTGTGTGCGCCTGTGTGTGCGTACGTTGTGTGCGCCTGTGTACGTACGTTGTGTGCGCCTGTGTGTGCGTGCGTTGTGTGCGCCTATGGATGCGTGCGCTGTGTTCATCTGTGTGTGCGTACGTTGTGTGCGCCTGTATGTGCGTGCGTTGTGTGCGCCTGTGTGTGCGTGCGTTGTGTGCGCCTGTGTTGTCGTGCGTTGTGTGCGCCTGTGTTGCGTACGTTGTGTGCGCCTGTATGTGCGTACGTTGTGTGCGCCTGTGGATGCGTGCGCTGTGTTCACCTGTGTGTGGGTACGTTCTGTGCCCCTGTATGTGCGTACGTTGTGTGGGCCTGTGTGTGAGTGCGTTGTGTGCGCCTGTTTGTGCGTGCGTGAGTACGTATATTTTCTTATGTTGATTGTTGTGTAACCTATAGTCCACAGAATAACAACACCTTAATTACGCTTGTAAATATATTCACCACTTGTCTTTGTGTGTGTGCTTGTATTCAACACTTGTCTTTGTGTGTGTGCTTGTATTCAACACTTGTCTTTGTGTGTGTGCTTGTATTCAACACTTGTCTTTGTGTGTGTATTTGTAACTTAATTTTCGTGTATATGATAATACGGTGCTCTCACTGAACTATATATCTCAGTTTCCGTCGCAAATCTACATCGATGGAGCCGTCATGACATGTGCAATGGTTCAAAACTTGAATGTCGCGGACTTCTTTGGGTCTTCCAAGGGTCACGTGGGAGTACCACGGTGGCAAGTTTAAGGAATGCAGCAAGTTTAGATTACTTAAAGTACTAGAAAAGTGCGAAGGAATTTTTCTTGTTTCTAACTTGACATCACGCAGCAGAGGACAGAAGTAGAGCTGTGGCCGCTAATTCTCACTGGCTTCAGGGATCCCCCATCTAAAAATGGTCAAGGAGTCTTGACCTACAAGCTGGCACGGTTTTCGGGTCTGCCAAACCAGATCCTGTTGTTAAGACAAGAACATATTGTCAAGTGACTAACGAATGTATCAACTTACTAGAGTACTATAGCATTATTTACATCTCTCAGTCGGTGAGTATTACGTATAAACGAACTAATATCACGGATAATGGGCCCTTATATTTACAGACCCAGTAAGTAGGGGGCACGGTCATCGCGGGGGAGTAATTGATGAAAACAGAATGAACTGTTCTTTCACAAGCCCTAGCTGAAAGATTGTGCCTCAACAGGGGAAGCCATGGGAGGAGAATAGTATTGCACCAACTTATAAAATTCTTCTGAGAGTCCCTGTATATTTATGCATATCTGTGTGTACATGTGTGTACTGTTCCATCATGTATATATAATGGTGCATTTTAAATAGCATATGCCTGTACACAAGTTCAAGAGCTGTGACTATATATTCTAGCACCCCAAACACATTTCTGGCGCTGTATACTATAATGATCATGCTCAAGTTCCCGGGCATATAAGCTACGAAGAGCGGAGGACTTGCTGACCAAACTTGGCTAGACTTGGCACTGTTGTAATGATGCGGTGATCAAAGGTCACTGAAGCTACTGATGGCCAACAATTATTGCAAACGATATTTGGCTGGCTGTATGACAGGAAACATTTTTAGAAATATTGAGTTTCCTTATGCTAGCTCCATTCAGCCATGGGCCCATGTTCTTGGACCTGACTGACAAAGCAGGCACTCTTCAATAAGTCTTCTGGCATGCTGAAAGGCAGCAATGAAACTCTTGACTGCCTACAATTTTCGGTCAGCGTTTGAGTGATGCTCCAGCAGTGTTGTATGCTGTCCATGGTGTTTCAGCCGTGCTACATGCTGCCCATGCTACCTGTTTTACTTGTTCTCCGTATTGTAACGGCTAATCCATATGCTGCAATACCTACTGCTCTTGGTGCCCTAGCTGTTTTACATGCTGCCTTTGGTGTTCCAGCTCTATTATATGCTAAATATAACCCCTCAGCTGAACTATATGATGGCCATGGTGCTTCAGCTGTGTTATATGATGGTCATGGTGCCTCAGCTGTGTTATATGATGGTCATGATACCTCAACTGTGTTATATGGTGGTCATGATGCCACAGCTGTGTTGTATGATGGCCATAATGCTTCAGCTGTGTTATATGATGATCATAACACCTCAGCTGTGTAATATGCTACCCATAACGCATCAGCTCTGTTATATGATGGTCATGGTACTTCAGCTGTGTTATATGCTATCCTTAGTACCCTAGCTGTTTACATGCTTCCTATAGCGCTTCAGCTGTGTTACATGCTTCCATGATGTCCCAGCTTTGTTACATACTGTCTATGGTGTCCCAGCTGTGTACTGCACGCCATCACGGTTCAGACCCTTATCTTTGGGCTGTTAACTCTGCTTCACCTTCTGTCGGGTATCCACGACGTTTATGTTCTAGCACAAAAGTTAATGTCCTTTTTAGAGTACATGGCTACATTATTTTTACTGTCTTGATGCTTCAATATTGCGTATATTTTCTTGCCTTCTTTGAAACAGCTGGTCTTGCAATATTTATGATCTGCAGCAGAAGAATGAAGAATCTTCATTAAAAATTGAAGGCTTACATCTGAAACTCATCAAAAACATATACTGGCAGCAATCAGCAGCAACGAAGGTTGATAACCAAATAGTAGCATTCCAGGACTTAAAATTGGGAGTGAGACAAGGACGTGTTCTCTCTGCTGACCTCTTTTCCTTGTACAGCGAAAACATATTGAGAAATATGGAGAGTTTGCCAGGAATATCAGTTGGCGGGTACAACCTTAACAACTTAAGTTATGCAGACGACACAGTCCTGATTGCTAAAAGTGAAGGGGAGCTACAGGCTCTTCTGGACATCGCGGTTCGTGAAAGTAAAAATAAAGGTCTCAGCCTGAATAAAAAGAAGACTGAAGTGATGGTCATCTCAAAGAAAAGAATACCAGCAAAATGTAGCATTACCATCGATGGCACAGAACTGAAACAAGTTGATATATTCAAGTACTTAGGAACAATTATAACAGCTGATGGGAAATATCACAACGAAATAAAAAGCAGACCTGCTCAGGCCAAGTCAACATTCCAGAAAATAAGAAACATCTTGTGCAACAGATCCATATCAATGGAAACAAGATTCAGAGTACTTAAATGTTGCATCAAACCAATTTTGTTTTATGGATGTGAAGCATGGTCCATGAACAAAAGAGTACAACGAGAAATGGAGGCCATCGAAATATGGTTCATAAGAAGGATGTTGAAGGTACCATGGATAGCTAAGAAAACCAGCGAAGAAGTCTTAAGAGAGGCTGGAGTTAAAAGGCAAATTACAGCAAAGATCAGAGGCAGACAAACGAGATTTGTAGGACATTTCTAAGAAGAAGTTGTGGCAACTGGAAAAATTGAGGAAATAAGAGACAGAGGAAGACAGAGAGAGAAGTTACTGGATGGGCTGTTAGTGTGGCTAGGAAGAAAGTCACGGGCGGATCTCATAATCAAGTCTAAAGACAGGGAATTGTGGAGAGAAATGATCGCCTACGCCACGCGGCACGGCACTTGATTGATTATAGGAAATAACACTGACAGGTGTCCACTCAGAGAATACAGGCAAGCTCGGTACAATATGTCATGAAAGGTGAGAAATCAACGAGGAAGCTAAATAGAAGTTAAAGATTACACACAAGTGACAAGCCACAGGATGGTGCAATGCTAAATGGAAAAATGTGTTAACGTTTTAGTGTACAATGTTTGTATGCATGCTTGGTAAGCCTGCTTTTCGTTAGGTTATGAAGTGGTGTTTCGTATCTGTACGTCTTTTATTTCTGTGTTTGAAAAATATAACAACATTTTTATAAGTTATCTCGTACAGTTAGCCCAAGCTTACAACAGCTCCCTCTTGAAGTTATTATTAGTTCAGCATTACACCTCCCCCCCCCCCAACTTGCCTATTTTTGTTTCTTTGTTACCTCCCTGTGATTCTGTAGAATTCAGTTAATATTTTTCTTAATAAATACCCGCCCGGAGTTATAACTTTGTCTACAGATGAACCAAAATAAACGCCTGGGTATGGAGATTTGTATTCCGGAAAATTACTGGCTCTGCTGGTGCTCATGCATGAGATAAGGGTGATTCACTTTGTCCGCCCGGCTTGAAATCGGTAATCTAGGATCTAGGATAAATGACAAGAAATAGTTCTGTAGATATAACGAGAGCACGCGAAATGCAAAGACAGAAGATCTACTTTTCTTATCTCTTGAACTTCAGATAATTATGCGTGAAAGAGAAATCTCAGATCCAGGCAAGGTAACAGATGTATGCTGCGTGATACATCCTGATATTTATTTAAATTCTTTGAGACGAGAGTTCGGACAAAGAAATGTTTTTATTTATTTTAACGTTGTGTATTGATTTGTAGATTATACTTTTTTTTGGTATGTTTCATCAGACCTTTTGTTTTTATATCAATGCCTCCGCTTTAGTGCAATTATCAAAATGATGCGAAATTTCATCCTTGAAACAGTAGCTATACATTCTTATATTTGAATTATTAAATAGCTACACTGCTCATTTAAAATGTGAAAAAAAGCCCAAGTGTTCTTGCAATAGAATGTTAAAATAATCATATGCTTGTAGAAGCAGATTACTGAAATAACTATTATGCAAGAATTATAAAATTAGCAGCGTATGCTCTGCAGTGAGAAATGTCACCACAGAACATAGCAGGGACTGCCAGATAAATTGTCTACGCCAATACAAAACTCCACCCCCTTCCACCGACCCCACTATTCGCTTAATTTTTCATCAACTCTGCTCCACCTCTCCCCCCCAACCCCTGTGCCAAGCCCTCTGGGTCCACTCTTAAAACTGGGTAAACACTCCCGACTTAGGAGTAAGGCACTCTCTGGACCCAACTCACGGTGGCACGGAATATACGAATATACTCATATATTCTTTCACCAGAGCTGTCAAAATAGGAATATATTCCTAGAGTATAAAATTCAATACAAACATATAATCTGTCTTTTTTTTAACTGCAAAAACGTTAAAATAACTACGTATTTTTCCACAGAAATTGTCAAAATAATTATATATTCCCAAACTGCCTTTGAATTATTGATTCTGGAGATGAGGAATTCAAATTTCCTAGTTCTATGTTCCATTTTTTTCCCAGATAATTCATTTACTCATTATTTTTTTCTGTTCATTGTTGTATTCATTATTTTTTTTTCTGTTCATTGTTGCATGATATTCCCCGCCCACGTTTATTATTGTGGCAGGCAGCAGGTAAAACAGGTCCCAGATTAGTGGTCAAAAACTGCCTCCTCTGGTAGTGTAGCTCCAGCCATGACACATTCTTTCTTACTGGGACGTGACTTTGATAAAACAATAAGAGAAATGACGACAACGGTAACAACTGGTATTAGTAATAACGCTAGACAGAGGTACACTGTTCATTTCTGAAATAAAAAATAGAAAGAATACAAAAAAGTTGACAGGAATGAGTGCGACAGAAAGTAGATGAGCACGGATAAATAAAGAACATAAAACAAGATTTTGGTGCATGCTTTTGTCAAGAATTACATTCAAAAACACTAAAATAAGTGAAAAATAAAAAACCTACCTGTTTTATATCCTAAAACCTAAAAATGTAAAGAGCAAAGTTTTAATTTTTCGTTTTTTTTTTCTATGCGTTGTTTGTTTTGTATGTCATCCTTGACAAAGGCATTTGCTGAAATATTGGATTGTTGTATTTTCTTCATTTATGCATTGTAAAATCATTTTCTTCCGGCTATAACAATAGAGATGGCGCATAACTTCTTCTCCTTCTGGTTCTTCAACATTCGCCCACACAGGCGCGTTCATTGCGCTATGTCACAGTTATGCCCCTTGCAAGGTCCGACTCATCCAAGTCTGATTAGGTGTACTTCTAGGATCGGGCTCTTCTCTTTCTTTGTGATTCCAAACCACTTAGTCAGACTTTAGGGGCGAAGACACTGCCCGATCTGGCGATCAGCCAACCATAGTTGACCAAGACCCTGTCCCACTTCTCTGTTGGTACCTCCAGTAACAGGCCTAGCCTGGTCAACAGCGCAGTTATCTCCACAGTTCCCATGGTGATGGAGTTTGCTAAAGAAGTATTGCACACGCTTACTTTTTAACAGGGACTGAAAAAAATTGCTGCCACGACACGTTCCCAAGCCTCATTATCTCCACCTCATCGGCCGCAAAGAGCTACAGCTCGCAGTTCTAGAAAGAAGAAGAAGAAGAAGGCCAAACTGTTTTCAGGGTCACAACTAGAGGGTAGACCAGGATGATCGGGTATGGTTCGGCAACACTTATACAACCGATAAAAGAGATAACGGCTGCGATAAAACTGATTCTAGTAGTAAAAGTAGATAGATTTGTGTGGTAGAGTTTTACAAAGTGATAAAGGGAGTGAGGAAAGTGGAAAAAAGCACAGATAATGAAAAACATGCAACATCCGATATTTCGGCGTGAGCTTTTTTCAAAGATTACGTATTAAAACAACACAACATATAATAAAAGAAGAAAAATGAAAATGAAAGGAGGGTTGTCACAAAGCTAAGTTTTTCATTTTCATTTTTCGAAGCAAAATACAAGCAGTTATACAAGCAGTTATACAAGCAGTTATACAAACAGTTAGCTACTGTTCGCTGGCCGCTATCTTAATCAGCCTGTTTACTGCATATTTGACTCCTCTTATGTTCATGAAGCTCCCTCGATGGCGTCTCCAGCACACCGCGGTGGGGGAGTCATGGTGGTCGGGTAGTATGGAGAGCTACAAGTATATCTGCGGTAGTGTAGCTTCCAGAAGGGTCACCCATGCCGAGCAGGTTAACGGAAAGGAGACAGATGAAAAGATTCACTCCGGTCCCCCAGGGTGGGGGACTTTGACGTTTAGCCAGCGATCTAAACAGTTTTTTTTTATAAAAAAGAGAAGTGCTACTGAAAGATCAACAAAAAACCTACAAGCGATGTCTTGGCAGAGCAGCGAGGGACTGAGGAATCTCGACTTATTCAAAACAGGATTGGCTGGAGAACTTCTGTTGATGTCTTATGCTCCACTGGGAGTAGAGATGACTGATGATGATGTTCACCAAGTGAGAAGCGAACTTTTTTTCTGCGTACGTCAGTTCCATTTTAAGATCTATTAGGTGGATGGACCATCGGCTTATAAACCCTGCAGTATCTGATACAGGCCGGACCATCCGTTTGTAAACCCTGCAGTATCTGATAGAGGCCGGACCATCCGGTTGTAAACCTTGCAGTATCTGTTAGAGGCCGGACCATCCGTTTGTAAACCCTGCAGTATCTGATACAGGCCGGACCATCCGTTTGTAAACCCTGCAGTATCTGATACAGGCCGGACCATCCGTTTGTAAACCCTGCAGTATCTGATACAGGCCGGACCATCCGTTTGTAAACCCTGCAGTATCTGATACAGGCCGGACCATCCGTTTGTAAACCTTGCAGTACCTGATAGAAGCCGGACCATCCGGTTGTAAACCCTACAGTATCTGATAGAGGCCGGACCATCCGCTTGTAAACCTTGCAGTATCTGATAGAGGCCGGAAAGGGGGAGGGCAGGGGTGGGGTTTGGGGAGAACAAACTTTTTGACTGGACTCTGCGAGTTGCGTCCTGTATAAACGGAATTTATGCACTAACCGCTCCACCACCGTAGCAGAAAGATGTGTATAATTTAAAAACACACAGAAAAGACATTCAACATTTTGGCTTACATGGCTTTCCTCGGGATTCTAAACATCATAGGGGGAAATATATAACTCAGGATCGACACAATTACATTTAATGTTTAGGGGTAGGAAAATATAGATAGGAGAGCTTCCTGTAACGCTTAAAAAAACCAAAACTGGCCCTAATTTAAGAAATGACCGGAATCACAATGTCATAGAAATACACCGGAAAAAATATATTTATTTTCATTTACAGACAGTATCGTTTCTCCAATGACTGATACTTCTGAGGCCGAATTCAGATATAATCTGGTATCGAATACGGTAATTGTGTAAGCCCGGATCGTCCCATAGTTTGTCAGGAAGAACTTGAGAGCTATTGCCGTTTTCACGAAACACCAAAAGATATCGATATTCCGCATTCGCTATCCAGTGTGGACCATTTATCACTCTGTGCTGGGACGTGTAATACATTATTCAAATCTCCGAGTAGCTTCTCCGCTGTGCAGTCACAAGGTATTAGAGAAACTCAAGTGGACGTGTCTCTTTGTTACGCTAGATCTATGCTGGTGGGTGGTGGATGGATAACCCATGTGTGTTCATAGGCGATTGGAAATCTTCGGTGGAGGAAACATTCATCTATATCATCGTTTTCATCTAAATCATCACTTTCATTTATATCATCGCTTTCAATTATATCATCACTTTCATCTATATAATCGCTTTCATCTGTACCATCACTTTCATCTGTACCATCACTTTCATCTATATCATCACTTTCATCTATATAATCGCTTTCATCTGTACCATCAATTTCATCAATACCATCACTTTTATCTATATCTGCAGGTGTTGGCCTTATCTCTCTATTATCCATTGGTTACTAGGCCTGCAGGCGTTGGAACATACCTTTCTATTATCCAGTGGTTACAAGGACTGCAGATATTGGCCATGCCTTTTTATTATCCATTGGTTACTAGGCCTGCAGGTTTTGGCCATACCTTTCCATTATCCATTGGTTAGAAGGACTGCTGATGTTGGCCATACCTTTCTATTATCCATTGGTTAGAAGGACTGCTGATGTTGGCCATACCTTTCTATTATCCATTGGTTAGAAGGACTGCTGATGTTGGCCATACCTTTCCATTATCCATTGGTTAGAAGGACTGCTGATGTTGGCCATACCTTTCTATTATCCATTGGTTAGAAGGACTGCTGATGTTGGCCATACCTTTCTATTATCCATTGGTTAGAAGGACTGCTGATGTTGGCCATACCTTTCCATTATCCATTGGTTAGAAGGACTGCTGATGTTGGCCATACCTTTCTATTATCCATTGGTTAGAATGACTGCTGATGTTGGCCATACCTTTCTATTATCCATTGGTTAGAAGGACTGCTGATGTTGGCCATACCTTTCTATTATCCATTGGTTAGAATGACTGCTGATGTTGGCCATACCTTTCCATTATCCATTGGTTAGAATGACTGCTGATGTTGGCCATATCTCTCTATTATCCATTGATTACTAAGCCTGCTGATTTTGGCCACATCCTTCTATTATCCAGTGGTTACTAGGCCTGCCGATGTTGGCCATACCTTTCTATTATCCACTGGTTACTAGGATTGTTGATGATGGTCATACCTCTTTATTATCCATTGGTTACTGGGCCTGCAGGCGTTGGTCATACCTTTCTATTCAGGCGCCGAAACGGGAAAAAGAAAGAAAAATATAGAGGGAATATGAGCAAGAGTTTTTCTTCAAGATAAGCAGGAGGTTACGACAGACAGACATGCTAGACAGACATGAGGTTACGACAGACAGACATGCTAGACAGACATGAGGTTACGACAGACAGACAGAAGGTTACGACAGACAGACATGCGAGACAAACAAGAGGTTACGACAGACAGACAGAAGGTTATGACAGACAGACATGCGAGACAAACAAGAGGTTACGACAGACAGACAGAAGGTTATGACAGACAGACATGCGAGACAAACAAGAGGTTACGACAGACAGACAGAAGGTTACGACAGACAGACATGCGAGACAAACAAGAGGTTACGACAGACAGACAGAAGGTTACGACAGACAGACATGCGAGACAAACAAGAGGTTACGACAGACAGACAGAAGGTTACGACAGAGAGCATGCTAGACAAACAGGAGGTTACAGCAGACAGACATGCGAGGCAGACAGGAGGTTACTACAGACAGGAGGTCACGACAGACAGACATGCCAGATAGACATACTAGATAGAAAGGAGCTTACATGCAAGGTAGGAGAATATGATAGACAGACATGCAAGATAGGCAAGAAAATGTTAGACAGACAAGCAAGATAGCAGGGGGGGGGGTTAGGACAAACAGACATGCAAGATAGACAGGGGGTTAGGTCAGAAGGACGTGCAAGATAGACACGAAAGTATGATAGACAGACATGTAAGACAAACAGAAAGTAGACAAAATCTGATCATAGATTTGATTCACATAACAAACACGTCTTCTTCTATTTGACTTTATTTGTTCATGCTTGTGGTACTTTATGTTACTTATTTGTCTGTCTCGAGATACTTTATGTTAATTATTTGTCTGTCAATAGATACTTTATGTTACTTATTTGTCTGTCTAGAGATACTTTATGTTACTTATTTGTCTGTCTAGAGATACTTTATGTTACTTATTTGTCTGTCTAGAGATAATTTATGTTACTTATTTGTCTGCCTAGAGATAATTTATGTTACGTATTTGTCTGTCTAGAGATACTTTATGTTACTTATTTGTTTATAATTTTATATTTACAGAAACATAAAGGATTTATAGAACATAAAGGATGCTGGAAGTATAATATGGCAGGACGACATTAATAAAATATACGGAAGATATACTCTTAAACAATTAACCCTGACCGTGTGAAACTTCAACTTTAACCTTTATTCTTCTGCTCGATCCTTCCTTCCTTTCCCTGTTAGAAGGAAAAAAGGAAATGTAGAGCTCGAGGAGACTGAATTAAAATGTAAAGGAAGAAATTGTCGAGGAAATCGTAGACCGTTTATTTTGCGTGTTTGTAGAACTTGCCTTTTTTGTGCCCCAAACTTTGGGGGGAAATAATTGGAAGGCATTGCAGTATTTGATGTGCTACTCTTTGCTTTCAGACTTTATACGCATATCTAGAATTTGCCTTTAATGTCCAAAGTCTGTTTGTGTCGCCTCAACCCCCACCCCCCTTCGATCTTCTATCTTCTCAGCACAACCTCTTCCCCGCTGTGCTTTCTTTGAAACGGCCGATACGTGTAAATCTGCCCACTCCGTTTATTAGAGACAGAATGACAGCTCGATACCTGATAATAAATGGCTGGATCCGAGATACGTGACCCATACGATATCACAAGCATTGTTTGCAGGGGGAGGTTTATTTCGTTGAATTAATTCAAGAAGATTAGCCAAGGATCCAAGAAAAGATCTTCCAGGTAAATCCAGAATAAAGACCCGAGCCAGATCCAGCAAAAGATCTTCTATGGCAGTGTTTCCCACAGTGGGCGATGGAAAGGATGAGGGGGTGGTGAATGAAAAAAAGTGGGGGAGGGGGGTCAGTGGAAGAAAAGAGGGCTGTAGATGGGGGTGGGGTGGGCGTTGAGGAAAAAGAAGCAGAAGAAGGGGGGCAGTAGTACCTTCCTTTTGATAGTCCAAATAGTTTTAAGGCGGCAGGCGCTTGAAAGGTCTTGATGGGATGTAAAGATCCTTCTATCAACTTCCGTCAGAGGATGTAGGCGGTCGGTTTATTTTTTGGTAATCAGAGAGTCCAATTATTCATCACTAGCAGAGCATCGCTTCAGAGAGTCCAATTATTCATCACTAGCAGAGCATCGCTTCAGAGAGTCCAATTATTTATCACTAGCAGAGCATCGCTTCAGAGAGTCCAAGTATTCATCACTAGCAGAGCATCGCTTCAGAGAGTCCAATTATTTATCACTAGCAGAGCATCGCTTCAGAGAGTCCAATTATTTATCACTAGCAGAACATCGCTTCAGAGAGTCCAATTATCTATCACTAGCGGAACATCGCTTCAGAGAGTCCAATTATCTATCACTAGCGGAGCATCGCTTCAGAGAGTCCAATTATCTATCACTAGCGGAACATCGCTTCAGAGAGTCCAATTATCTATCACTAGCAGAGCATCGCTTCAGAGAGTCCAATTATCTATCACTAGCAGAGCATCGCTTCAGAGAGTCCAATTATCTATCACTAGCAGAGCATCGCTTCAGAGAGTCCAATTATCTATCACTAGCGGAACATCGCTTCAGAGAGTCCAGAATAAAACATGTCAGCAGCTCCACAAACAGAAAAGAAATGTAGATTATATAGTGTAGATTATATAGTGTAGATAATATAATCTAGACAATATGGTGTAGATAATATAGTGTAGATAATATGGTGGCATATTTGAAATATCGATTTATAAAAGCACCAAACAACCAGTAACAAACATTCTGTCCACTGTGTGAAAGAAATGTTTTCAAATGAAGTAGTACATAAGGGGGCGGCAGCCCGAGCTAGCGTGGGAAACACTTGTCCAGAATAAAGACACGAGCTGAATCCAGGGAAAGATCTTGTAGGTAGATCCAGAATGAGGACCCGAATTGGATCCCGGAAGCTATCTTCTAGGTAGATCCAGAATAAAAATCTCAGCTGGATCCAAGAAACTAGCTTCTAGATCAGGGGTGCTCAGTTCATGGCCGCGGGTCCCTAAATTGTTGCCAGGAATGTTCAAACTTTTAAAAATATGTTTTCTTCATTTTACATTATAACGCGGCAACATTTTAAAAATAAATTTAAGACAGAAGACTGAAATGAATATGTTTTAAAATTAACTATGCATTAAAGAGAATTGTTTTTAACTGGGACGGAAAGTCAATCATACAACTTCTACCATTTGGCGCAAAAAGGAGTGATGCAGCTCTTGCAAGAAATGTGGAAAATGCAGTCTGCAAAACATGCATCTGAGCATCATGTGGCTGCAGTATCCCGGCTTCACCGTGTTCAAGGAAGGACTCTAATAACTATCTCCTACTCCGTGATGAAGACTTAAGAGACCTCAAAGTAGAAACCATTCACCTTAACTATAACTCAGACCTGTACATCAAATTTGATTAAGTGTCTCTTCTAGCATTTAAGCAAAACTTTGTAGAAAAGAAAAACAAACTTTGTCAGATGAAGAATCTGTTGTGCAAGAATCATCTACCTGCTCAAAAGCGCGTCCTTATATGATCCGATTGTTACCAGAACAAAGACGACAGCGAGTACAAAAATTACTGAATGTCATCCGGAGCAATATCTCCGGCCTGCTATCATATACACGCTCTTGATATTGTATTATTAGTTTTAAAAAGGTGAAGAGAGTCGATTTTCTCATTAACTGAATATTTCATTGTTCTGTATTGTACTGAAATACAATGCTTAGAGATATAGTTTGTCTCTTCTTCTTTCGACCGACCCCTAGGTTTACAAAATCAACTCATTACATGGAACTGAGAAACAATTCTCAAGAGAAATATTTTAAAGTCTGATTTGTTAAAATATCACATTAAAGTAAAGTGCATGGAACAAAGTTACATTTGAATTTAAGTGCTTTTATTGAAAATATTCTCCCTTAGGCGTGAGATGCTCTTGAATGCAGTCTAGAGGCGATATATAAGATATGTCTACTGTGTGACTCCCAAGGTTCACCACATTTTCAAACTGGTCCTGGACTTCCGGAAGCTTGAGCACATCTGATTAAAGGAGTACACGAAGTTCATGTCACTGTCAGTCCATACTGTCACAGTTTAATAAAAACAAAATAATTTTATCATTGTAATTCAATATTACCATGGTGAACAACAGATGTGAACTACATTAGTCAGAATTTATATCAAATAAAATCATATTTCACAGAATTTTCAAAACTGATCTAAGAAAAATAAACGCTAGTGAGTACAACATTATAGTGAAACAAACTTTACTCCCACACAAAAATCTAAAACTTCACTCCCACACAAAAATCTAAAACTTCACTCCCACACAAAAATCTAAAATTCACTCCCACACAAAAATCTAAAACTTCACTCCCACACAAAAATCTAAAACTTCACTCCCACACAAAAATCTAAAACTTCACTCTCACACTAAAATCTAAAACTTCACTGCCACACTAAAATCTACAACATAACTGCCACACTAAAATCTAAGACTTCACAGCCACACCAGAAATGTAAACCTTCACTGCCACAAAAAAATATAAACTTTACTGCCACATTAAAATCTAAAACTTCACTGCCACGCTAACATCTAGGACTTCATCACTGCCACACTAAAATGTTAAAATTCACTGCCACACTAAAATGTTAAAATTCACTGCCACACTAAAATCTAAGGCTTCACTGCCACACTAAAACTAAAACTTCACTGTACATAAAAGAGAATTTTTAAAAAGAAAATCTTCACTGCAGAAAACTCTCTCATGTGGCGGGCAAAACAACAGCGCGACTCCTCAGATCATCAGAGAAGTAACCCTTACCCCCCCCCCCCCAGATTCGGCTCTTTAGACTTCTGACTCCCTGGAAACGTAGGTGGGAGGGGGGAGGAGAAGAGGAGGACAGGGGGAGGGGAGTGTCCTCTATGTAAGTTGTTGGCTTATAACGGCTTCACGAAGCCGAAGATATTACTTGTTTACGTCTGTAACTTTCCTGTGCTCCTTGCTGCTTGTTCGGCGAATTTGATATTCTTTCTTATATCAATGTAACATATCGCATTCGTGTATCTTTTATGAATGCACGGTATTCTCTTCTACCTGGAAGCTCAGCTGCGACCTCCCAGTCATTCACTCCATCTAGTAGCTCACCTGCTACCTCCCAGTCATTCACTCCATCTATTAGCTCACCTGCTACCTCCCAGTCATTCACTCCATCTATTAGCTCACCTGCTACCTCCCAGTCATTCACTCCATCTATTAGCTCACCTGCTACCTCCTAGTCATTCACTCCATCTATTAGCTCACCTGCTACCTCCCAGTCATTCACTCCATCTATTAGCTCACCTGCTACCTCCTAGTCATTCACTCCATCTATTAGCTCACCTGCTACCTCCTAGTCATTCACTCCATCTATTAGCTCACCTGCTACCTCCCAGTCATTCACCCCATCTATTAGCTCACCTGCTACCTCCCAGTCATTCACTCCATCTATTAGCTCACCTGCTACCTCCCAGTCATTCACTCCATCTATTAGCTCTCCTGCTACCTCCTATTCATTCACTCCATCTATTAGCTCAGCTGCTACCTCCTAGTCATTCACTCCATCTATTAGCTCAGCTGCTACCTCCCAGTCATTCACTCCATCTTGCAGTGAGGACAAGGGATGTCCAGAGCTTTGGTACTGGATATTTCCCCAACGCCAATGAAGTACTTGGGAAGTGTCTTGGATTCTTTCTTGCTGTCTGTCGCAGCTTTCGCTCTGCCCACAACCCAGATTAACTCTTGCAACAGCCTGTTGTGTCGCCAAGTGTAACAGCCATCTGCCAGAGCTGCTTTGGAAGATGATAGAAAATGCACGAGGTTTGCCCATCGCTGATGCACTGGATCCGCCACTTCGCCCCATTTAACCAGATTTGCACCTACAGGCAGGAGGTCATACATAGATGTGATAGTGAAAGTAAGTCACAGAGTCGCAGTGTTCCAGGTTAGCGATCTTTGCAAAGCCTAGCGCCAAGTTGTCTATCGACCTTGTTGAACCTGTTGTACCGATTTCTGGACCCGCTGTCCTTCCTCTATACCTCTTATTTAATTGATGACCATGTCTCATCGCTGTTCGCTGAAAGCCTTCGACCACCGCTTGATATCACCATGACCAAATCCCATTCTGTTGGTCTGAGTGTACCCTATCTCATCCTCCGGTTCAAATGTCTTCCTAGCTGTAGCAACTTCCTCGTATACTCATCATTATCTTCCAATCGTTAGTGTTGCTTGGACTTCACGTACGACCATGATCATTGCAAGTCTTGCTTTTCCTCGCTTAAACTTCTCTATCACAGACTTGAGCTGTAAGCGCAGCTTGCTCTTCAAATTAGTTCCAAGATTTTTTGTTTTACTTTACTCCAAAAACTGATGAAACATCGAAAAATACTCACGCGGGCAACCATACACACTTGCCAAAAGTCACGCTTGGCTGAACATATTAAAATGGCTGGTATATTAATGCTTTCTGTTGTCCCGTTCAGCTCTGTTCCATTATTCAGAATAGAAAACAATGTTATCTTGGAGCCCGCTACATTCATTTCTTCGTAACAGCAGCCGCACTTCAGTTCTCCTTGCATAAATTCACAACTTGGATCCTAGATTAATTCTCAAGTTATGTAGTTGTCCGGTATTGCTTATGGAATCCCTTTCAAGCATGTATAATGAAAATATTAATACTGAAACACTCCAGACAGCCCAAACAGTGTGGCACGGATGGTACGGTCTCGATCTGTTATTATGAATGGCCGTTAATTTATACTCCAAGATTAATTTCCGGTTGCTGTTATTGCTGCTGTTTAGTTATGTTGTTTTTGCTGTTATTGCGTTATTGTTGTTATATTTGTTTGTGATGATATTGCATTACTGTTGTTGTTGGTTGCAATTGTGTTTATGATGTTATTTCCCTCTGTATTGTATTTTCCCTGTTATTGCTATGTTTTATGTTGTTGTTATGGCTGCTGTGGTTATTTCTGTTGGTCTGTTGAAGTTGTTAATGATGCTTGTTGTTATGGCTACTGTTGTGTTTGTAATTTTGCTGTTGTAATTATCGCTGTTGTTGTTGTTGTTACTGCAGAACGTACCAGACCCTCTTGTAATCCAGCGTGTGCTGGGACACGTAGCAAGGTTACTGCCCGATAAGTAATGGGCAGTAGCAGAGGCATGACCATACTTAATAGTCACTTGTAATATAGATACTGTTATTTTTAGATATAATTTGTATTAAAGAAAACGATTTAAAATAGAATAACAAAACTACAAAATTTCCAGAATTTAGAAAAAAGTTAGGAACCGTTGACGAAAAGGGGCTCCCTGTAATTGCGAGCCTGCTATAACAAAAATAGGCGCCGAAATGAGATCACGACCTGAGGTAGATGTATGATCTCCCTTTTTCCTGAGGCACTTTCTGACCGACAAAACAGTAGGTAAGGTTTCCCACTGTCTTCTCACTGAAGAGCAAAGAATACAAGATCCATGGCCGTCCCCCACTATCATTGATCAGTAAGAACAAGAGACACAATGTCCCTTCAACCCAGTAGATATGAAAACAGAATGCCCGCTGCCAGACGACTGAATGGTTATGATTACAACAGAATGGCTAACTATGCCGACTGTGGTCTCGAACTTCTGCTGGACTCAGAGGGTAATGACCCATGACAGGTGAATTGACAGGTGGTCATAGTTTGACGCCCACCGAGCAAGTACACATAACAGTGACTATAAGACTGATGGACGAAATGACAGGATTGAAATATTTTGCCTATCTAAATCAGGGGCAGGAGTGGGCACGTGACAACTAGCTGACAGACAGGTAACTGTGGCTTGGGCTTAGATGACAACCTGTACGACTGTAAGACAGACGCAGTCGGTACATAAGTGAGGGGGGGGGGGGAGAGGACATGGGAGAAGAGAAAGGAGATGAGAGAAGGGAGGAAGTTCCAATTCGTCTTCTAACAAGACAGACGTAGGAAAAGAGATGCAAAAGCAGAGCTATTTAGCGTTGTTACAAAAATTCCGAGCAGAACAGACGCTGTTAGTTCAGCTATAGGAGTTTCCAAGACCACAAACAGAACGGTATACAGTTAGAAATGAGTCCTTTGGGAGAAGACTACAGAAACCAAAAATAAAATAAATATTAGGAGCTGCCAGAACTAATGCACAGAGCTTAAGTACCAACATGACTTCCAGGAAGTGATGATTCCTGACATGTGGCATTGTGTTAGTCTTTGTCCATCCTTATTTGTGAATAGATTTCTTCTAAGCTTGATGTCTTTGGGGCCACATCAAATGTTTGTGAGATCACGTTGTGTTAGAAGTGGATGGCGTGATAGTTCTTAATATAATGTAAACATCATAAGGGGCAAAGTGATAAAAGTTTGTAATATGAATAGAAAAGTATAAAAGTGTAACGAAATGTTATAAAAGTACAAAAATGTCTTGAATGTTGCGATGGCGATTATCATTGTTAACATACATCAGGTTGCGAAAACATTAAAATAAAGACACCATTTCGGATAGGAAGTGTGTTATGATTTCTTTTACGTACTTCTTAGATAAATCTGAGAACACGCAGTAACAGGAAATAACTAAAGATTAGCTGAGACTTTCTAATAAAACTCAGCTAAACAGTGCACAGAGGCTTCTTGTTTTAAGAGGTTGATCTCGTCAGACGAAGATTTGGAGATAACGCCATAAAAAGAGATACAACAAGACACATATTAGGAAACACAATCTGACAAAAGCTAGAAAATAAAGCCAGACAAATCTATGAAATAAAACCTGATAGAAAATAAAACCTGACAAAAACTAGAAAATAAAATCTGATAGAAAAGAAAACCTGACAAAAGCTAGAAAAAAACCGAGAGAACATAAAACCTAGCAAAAGCTAGAAAATAAAACCTGATAGAAAATAAAACCTGACAAAATCTAGAATATAAAACATAGTAGAAAATAAAACCTGAAAAAAAGCTAAAAAACAAAACCTGATAGAAAATAAAACCTGACAAAAGCTAGAAAATAAAAACTGACAAAAGCTAGAAAACAAAATCTGATAGAAAATGAAACCCGACGAAAGCTAGAAAATAAATACTGACGAGAGCTAAAGGGAAACCACTATCACGCTACAAGATTGCTAATAAGAATTAACTTTTCAAGGGAAATAAAATCAAAATTACGAGGAAATGTTATGAAGAGGCACAAATTTACAGAATTTGAAAATCACTGTGAAAAAAAACAAACAAATGAACGTGGACAATAATGGAATCTTGGTTTACACTGATCTGTTGGACCTCATTACTGCGCTATCCTTTCGTAACATTTCTGCTTCTTTCAGTTTTATATGTATGAAAAAGTATCTAATTTGTCCGATATGATCGTCTATATCTTTCATTGTAAACATCCACTTTTGTTTACTCTCTCTCTCTCTCTTTCTAATCTCTCTCCGTCTCTCTCTGTCACTCTCTCTCTCTCGCTGCCTATGTCTCTCTCTCTCTCTCTCTCTGCCTCTCTTTTTGTCTCTTTATTTCTTGTTCTCTCTATCTCTTTCCTTCTTTCTCTGTCTGCCTGTCTTTCCATTTCTCTCTTTCTCTTTCTCTCTCTCTCCTCCTCTCGCTGTCTTTCTATTTCTGTGTCCCTCTTTTTCTGTCTCTCTCTCTCTGTTTCTCTCTGTTTCTACCTCTCTTTTTGCCTCTTTATTTCTTGTTCTCTCTATCTCTTTCTTTCTTTTTCTGTCTGCCTGTCTTTCCATTTCTCTCTTTCTCTCTCTCTCCTCCTCTCGCTGTCTTTCTATTTCTGTGTCTCTCTTTTTTTTTTCTCTCTCTCTCTCTCTGTCCCTCTTTCTGCCTCTCTCTGTCCCCTCTTTGCTTCTCTCTCGCTTTCTCTCTCCCTCTTTTTCTCTCTCTGTCTCTCTCTTTCTCTCTCTGCTCTATCTCTGTTTCTCTGCCCTCTTTGTATCTCTCTGGCTTTCTTTCCTGTCTCCTATCTCTCTTTCTCTCTCTGTCTCTTTCCTTCTGTCTTTCTATATCTCTCTTTGTCTCTCTATCACTTTCTCTCTCTCTCTTTCTCTCTGCCCACTCTCGCTCACTTTCTTTCTCTCTGTCCTTCTCTGTCTCTCTCTCTCCTTCTTTCAGTCTCTCTTTAGGTTCAAGGTTCAAAATTCAGCTGCCGGTTTCACTGCATTCGGGACAACCCCATATACATGTATGCTTACCCGTATCTGTCCAAGAGCATGTTTGCTAATAGTTCACGTTGCTGGTGGTTTACAGTGCTTCTTCTGCCACACAGTTCAGATTTCCAGCCAGCACCTTTATTTTGTGCTAGCTCCAGCGATCTATTCAGATCTACGTTGTTCTTTCATTCCCGCTCTTCATTCCCCCCCCCCTTCCACAGTCTATCCAATACAGTTTTAGCAATGTCACCTTTATCTATTGTCAGTCTTTATCTATTGCAAGTCTGTCTGCCACATCATTGCATGTACTCCCGCATACCCTGGACAGGAAAGCCAGGTTGGGTTCTCTCTGTCTGTACTAAATAACATGTGCGTTATATTTGAAAACTTGTAATTAACTTCTCCCAACTAACCAAGTAAGGCCGTACAAAGGCAGGGGGGAAAACTCGCTCAAACTCCACAAGCAGCTAATAATTGATAGAACAAACAATGAAACGCATAATTGTAAAGCGCACATGCTATGCTGGCTATTTAAACACGTTCTGCAACTGCTTAAATTTTAACAAGATGGTGGCATTCACGACGGAAGTGACGTATCTGGTTGCCATGGCAGCACAGGATGTGCACATGTATAGGGAGCCATGTGACTGACGTCGAGTGGGCAGGTTTCTGTGCATAGCAACAAGAGTTAAATCATGCATAGGTGCCCTGGTAAAGGTTAGCAGGCGAAAACAAACATAATTAAATTCTTTCATTATGTGCTTATTGTGTTCTTATTCCGAGAATGAAGTACTAATGAGATAATAAAAAGAGTGTGTGTGTGTGTGTGAAGGAGAGAGAAGAGAAAGAAAAGAGAGCTAACAGAAAGAGAGAGAGAGCACAAAGAGAGAGAACAGAGAAAAAAAGAGGCAAAGACAGAGAGAGAGGAGAGAGATAGAAAAGAAAGAGAACACACAGAAAGAGAGAAGACAGAAAGAGAGAGAGATACACAAAGAGAACGCAGAAAGAGAGCAAATATATAAAGAGAAAACACAAAGAGAGAGAGAGAGAGAAAGTACAGAGAGATAGCAAAGAGAGAGAGAGAACATACAGAGAGATATCAGAGAGAAACTGCACATACGCATAGCAGAGAAAGAACACGGAGAAAGAACATAAAATTGAAAAACAAATAATGATAGAATACACACACTCACAGCATCGAGAGAGAACAAAAATACAAACCACAAGAGAGAAAGAGAGAACAGGATACATACAGTGAGCGAACAGAGAGAAAGAGAGATGAAAGTGTGAGAAAGAGGAGAGAATAGAAGCCAAGAATAGAGAGAGAGAGAGGGGGGGGGGGAGAACAGAGACAAAAACAAAAAAAGAAAGAATAGAGAGTGATAAGACATAGAGAAAAAACAGAGAGAGAGAACAGAGACAAAAATAAAACAAAAAAGGAAGAAGTGAGAAAACAGAAAAAATAGAGGGAAAGAATAGAGAGAGAACAAAGAAACAGAAAGAGACAGGACAGAGAGTTCGAGAACAAAGATAGACAAAAAAATAGATAGAGCACAGAAAGAGACAAGAGAGAGAGAGAACTAGAGAGAGAGAGAGAACTAGAGAGAGAGGGGTGAAGAATAAAAAGATAAGACAGAGAGAGAGAGAGGACATAAAAAGAACAGACAGAAGAAATGGAGAGAATAGAGAAAAATAGAACAGAGAAAGAAAACAGAAGAGAGAAAGAGAGTGCATAGAGAGAAGACAGATACAATAAATATAATGATGACCATAATTTGAACAATCTGGTGATTGTAGAAGTTGATACATATCTTGCAAACATTTGGGAGCATGTGACAGTCAGAAAGTTAAGAAGTCTTGGAACAAAATGTAAGAATTAAAGTCGAGAGAGCACATTGGCCTCCATACCGACGCTTCTCTAACTGTTACATGTACAACTATTTATTATTTCTAGAACTTCACTTAACTTCTAGAACTTCACTTAACTTCTAGAACTTCACTTAACTTCTAGAATTTCACTTAACTGTAGCACTATTACGTGTACAACTATATACTACTTCTAGAACTTCACTTAACTGTAGCACTATTACGTGTACAACTATATACTACTTCTAGAACTTCACTTAACTGTAGCACTATTACGTGTACAACTATATACTACTTCTAGAACTTCACTTAACTTCTAGAACTTCACTTAACTTCTAGAATTTCACTTAACTGTAGCACTATTACGTGTACAACTATATACTACTTCTAGAACTTCACTTAACTGTAGCACTATTACGTGTACAACTATATACTACTTCTAGAACTTCACTTAACTGTAGCACTATTACGTGTACAACTATATACTACTTCTAGAACTTCACTTAACTGTAGCACTATTACGTGTACAGCTATATACTACTTCTAGAACTTCACTTAACTTCTAGAACTTCACTTAACTTCTAGACCTTCACTTAACTTCTAGAACTTCACTTAACTTCTAGAACTTCACTTAACTTCTAGAACTTCACTTAACTTCTAGAACTTCACTTAACTTCTAGAACTTCACTTAACTGTAGCGTTAACGTCACTTCTGTCAGTGTCGCTTCCCAGGATGTGTGAGAGGAATTTTTCATAAAGCTGGTGCAACTCTCTTTCTTCCTAACTCCCCCTCCCTCCACAACTTATTCATTAACCATTTTCTTCTATCTACTATCCCCCTTTCCCCGTAATATTGAGAAAGCTTTATAGGCCCTGGAGCAATGCACCCCTCACCCCCCCCCCTCCAACCCCCACAGCCAATCATTGACCTACGCGTGTTAATTCCACTATCAGAATACATAGTGCGGCTTGGATTGCTACAACAACAGGCTATTGTAACAAGTACTGATGTCACCTTAGTCACAATGCTACACTAGAATAATACCTGCGAGCATTATAACGACTACTATTACTATTCTTAAGCTATTACCGTTTTTACAACACCAGCAACAACAACTACTACTACTATTACTACCACTACTACTATGATTATTATTACTGCTACTACTACTATTACTACTGTTATTGCTACTGCTACCACTACTATTACTACTATTATTACTACTGCTACTACTACTATTACAACTAGTAATGGTAAAAAAGGTAAAAGTAATCCTGTTATGCCTTAGAAGCACACAGGGATATGGTGTTTGTGCTCATATTTTTCCTTGACCTTTCAGCAGACTAGAGGGTGATATGTTCAGTATCACGCCTGGCCGCCTTTCATTCCCCAACTCCAGAAGAAGTCGGGTACCCATTTCTACAGCTGGGTGACTGGGGTGCCTCCGGCCGGATTCGAACCCCCGACCTTCGCCATGAGAGACCAGTGCACTAACCATTTCGCCCATTACTACTATTATCACTATGCTACTACTACTATTACTACTACTACTACTATTACTACTATTACAACTACTACTACTACTACTACTATTACTACTACTACTACTACTACTATTACTACTACTACTACTACTATTACTACTACTACTACTACTACTGCTGCTGCTGCTGTTGGTCCTGCTACTACTACTACTACCACTACCATCACCACTACTACTAATACTACTACCACTAATACCAGCTATTTCATCTAGGAGCACCACAGTTACTATCTAATACTCTGGGCAACGCTACCACAACTGCTATTACTACTTCATCCAAAACTTTTACTGCAAGTACATTATCTACCAGTTGCATTATTACCACAATCACTACCACTGCACCATCTGCTCGAGACACTGACCGTCGGTCGACCAAGCAAATGCTGTCTGTTTTTTCTTGACACAAAGCAGCAACAAATTCTCTCCACTTCTCATGGCCTTAAGCCAGCTTTTTAAATACAGTGACCTATCAATCTTGTATAAACTAGGGAAAATGTAGGAACAGTTTTATTACTTAATGAGTACAAAGTTTTGGCGTTTCAGCGTGAATCTTAATCATACAAAAAAACACACACACAGAACGAAGAAATAGAGAGAGGAGATAAAGTATAGATTCACATGAATCCTGTTAAAAAATGAATAGAGCACTTAGCTGTAACTTGTAAGAAGATGTGGCTTTCCGACGCTTGTTCAGAAATAGGCATGGTGGAGTGTAGAGAATGTTTAAATGGAGATTTGTGATGTGTGATAGGTGGGTTGTAACTGAGGGTGGTTGGTGGGGAAACCATGAATAGGAGAGAGAATGATACAATGTTAACTTAGACAGGAGAGGGTGAAATATGTGATTATAGTAGGGGTAGAGGGGTTGTAATGTGATGCTCTGAGGAGTTCTGAGCTATGTATAACGAGTGAGAAGGGAGCGGAGTTTAATGGAGAGGGATTATGATTGTTGAAGAGGATAATGTTAGGTGTAGCTGAATAATTGGCGAACTACTTTGCGATCCCTATGTGATGTTTAACGGCACGGGAAGGACATAAGATAAGATATATAAGATAAGCTGAATAATGAATTCAAACCCTGTGGTTCTACTTTTAATCATCTATTTCACCTTCTCTTGGCTAGGTTAACATTGTATCACTCTCTGTCCCCTCCACGGTTACCCTACCAACACCCTCAGTTACGACCCACCTATCACAAATCACAAGTCTCCATTTAAACATTCTCTACGCTCCACCATGGCCATTTCTCAACAATAGTCGAACAAGCCACATCTTCGGACAAGCCACATCTTCTTACAGGTTACAGCGAAGTGGTCTATTCATTTTTTTTTCACATAGCATTCATGTGAATCTATTCTTTATCTCATCTCTCTATGTCTTCGTCCTGTATGTTTTTGTATGATTAAGGCTCACGCCGAAACGTCACAACTTTGTAGTAGTTAAGTAATTGCGCTGCTCCTACTTTTGTCCTAGTTTATACATTCTGGTATCACAGCTTTACTGCAGTGCTTCGTGTATAGTTGTATACTTATACTCTAATTATTATGTGTTATCTATCTTTTGTGCTCTTCATTTCGGCTTCATCAGCTCTTTTAAATACAGAATGCCTGAAAAGAAGTAGTGTCTTATAATGGCGCCCGTGAAGAAGTGTACTATATGTATATGGAGATGTATGTGTGCTACCATTCAATCATCAGAAGTTTAATGGAATGAACTGTTAAGAATTTTAGAACAACTGCTCAGGATCGAGGTAATTAGAGTTTTATCTGTTAAATCATTTTAACTTTCTGTTTCTTCGTAATTCTTAATGAAACATAATACACCCAGGCGAGATGTTTTTCCTGAACGAAGTGGTTTAGCATGTGTTACCCACAGCCAGTGTTTGACTGGCTCCATCAGCAGTGGCATGCTTCAAGGTGTGTTGGAACGGAAGACGGAGCACGTATTGGAATATTCGGAGTGCAGGGATGCCAGTCTGTGATTACAGATTACAATAATTAACTGGATTAGTGATCCATTACATGAGTGTTGGAGTCTGCTCGGAATATATTATCACTGCTCCGAGTACATTATCAGTGTACTTCCATCTACTTTGTGCTATACATATAATTATGCACTGCTAGTTTTATCACTATAAATATTACTTTTTTTTTATTATGACTAGAGAAGAATGGGACGTATGAAGTGGACAGAAAAGATAACAAAGAAGTGCTAGATCAGCTGAAACTGGAAAAAGGAGTATAGAAAATCGGAAGACCAAAACTTTGGGCACGTCAATAGGCATAATATTATACTGAAGACCCTTCTTGAGAGCAAGATGTAAGATAAGAGAGCAAGAGGGCTGCAACGACAAAGAAGGTGGGCTGGAACCATCTTGACTGGGTGTACTAGGAAGGCGAGGAGCAGAAAAGACTGGAGACTCATTGCTGCCAACTTTCTGTGGGGAGATGAGATGAGATGAGACAAGACGAGGAAAGATGAGATGAGATGAGATGAGATGAGATGAGATTATGGTTACGACCGGTGTTATTTCTCGTTGTCTGATTTCATTTACGATCTTTTTTCTGGAAAATTCTGTTTTCAGCAGTTTTATTTATTTTTTATTTTTATGTTAGGAGCAGTGTAATCTTCTCCCTGTCTTTGTTGGTAGAAACATGGCTATTTTACTCTGTGTGTAAACTTTACCAGATCTCATTTCGGAAACTACATGGTGTTTCAGTCTGTTAATTTCGACTTAACAGTATATTGGCGAAAGTAAATTCACTTATATGAAAACAAAGTCAAAGTAACACACAAGGATTTGAGTTTCACATATGAGTATCTGTGTGGATGAATTGCTTCATATGAGTCCCCTGGAATTCTGGAACGGTTTGGAGATGTCAACACAAAGTTCTGGGTAGTACAGGTGAGCATTTCTCCTGTTACCTGGGCACAACTTTCTGGACCTGAAAAAGAGAGACTTTTTGAACATGGGGGATTGAGGGTTGAATTCATGAATTTTATGTGGATGCTGACTGCCCAGCGCGTAAAATTTACTTTGGGCACTGTACTGTTATACTGACATTGACAATAACTGACTGAAAAATCATATACAACTGTTTATGTATAAAACGTATGAAAGTTGTGTCTAGTATACAGTGCCAAAGACCACAATTGCATATTTGTATATAGTTTGGTACTACTGAAAGCTTGTTTTCTGTTTAAGAATTTGATACCATGTAGCTTTGTTTCCGCTGCGGTGGCACGTGATCGAAGAGAACCGACAATTAGGTAACGAGATTTTTTTTCTTTTTGGTAAGGGGCGCTTCGATGTCGAGTGGTTAGAACGTTTTCTTCTCGTATATAGGAGATTGCTCATACTTCTGGACCGCATGGTTCTGTTCCCAGTAATTCTCCTGCTAATTTCTTTTCTCTCACATTTGACGTACCCCCTAATTTTCGACCCTAAACATGTCTGTTCTGATCCCTTACTTTGCTTCACAAGCCTCCACCTCTCCTAAATAAGAAAATGTTTTCCATTCATGGAGTTATTATGTTGCCTTTTTTCTTTTCCATTCATGGAGTTATTATGTTGCCTTTTTTCTTTTCCATTCATGGAGTTATTATGTTGCCTTTTTTCTTTTCCATTCATGGAGTTATTATGTTGCCTTTTTTCTTTTCCATTCATGGAGTTATTATGTTGCCTTTTTTCTTTTCCATTCATGGAGTTATTATGTTGCCTTTTTTTCTTTTCCATTCATGGAGTCATTATGTAGCCTTTTTCTTTTCAATTCATGGAGTTATTATGTTGCCTTTTTCTTTTCCATTCATGGAGTTATTATGTTGCCTTTTTTCTTTTCCATTCATGGAGTTATTATGCTGCCTTTTTCTTTTCCATTCATGGAGTTATTATGTTGCCTTTTTTCTTTTCAATTCATGGAGTTATTATGTAGCCTTTTTCTTTTCAATTCATGGAGTTATTATGTTGCCTTTTTTCTTTTCCATTCATGGAGTTATTATGTTGCCTTTTTCTTTTCCATTGATGGAGTTATTATGTTGCCTTTTTTCTTTTCCATTGATGGAGTTATTATGTTGCCTTTTTTCTTTTCCATTCATGGAGTTATTATGTTGCCTTTTTCTTTTCCATTCAAGGAGTTATTATGTTGCCTTTTTTCTTTTCAATTCATGGAGTTATTATGTAGCCTTTTTCTTTTCAATTCATGGAGTTATTATGTTGCCTTTTTCTTTTCCATTCATGGAGTTATTATGTTGCCTTTTTTTCTTTTCCATTGATGGAGTTATTATGTAGCCTTTTTCTTTTCCATTCATGGAGTTATTATGTTGCCTTTTTTTCTTTTCCATTCATGGAGTTATTATGTTGCCTTTTTCTTTTCCATTCATGGAGTTATTATGTTGCCTTTTTCTTTTCCATTCATGGAGTTATTATGTTGCCTTTTTTTCTTTTCCATTGATGGAGTTATTATGTAGCCTTTTTCTTTTCCATTCATGGAGTTATTATGTTGCCTTTTTTTTTCCATTCATGGAGTTATTATGTTGCCTTTTTCTTTTCCATTCATGGAGTTATTATGTTGCCTTTTTCTTTTCCATTCATGGAGTTATTATGTTGCCTTTTTCTTTTCCATTCATGGAGTTATTATGTTGCCTTTTTTCTTTTCCATTCATGGAGTTATTATGTTGCCTTTTTTCTTTTCCATTCATGGAGTTATTATGTTGCCTTTTTCTTTTCCATTCATGGAGTTATTATGTTGCCTTTTTTCTTTTCCATTCATGGAGTTATTATATTGCCTTTTTTCTTTTCAATTCATGGAGTTATTATGTTGCCTTTTTTCTTTTCCATTCATGGAGTTATTATGTTGCCTTTTTCTTTTCAATTCATGGAGTTATTATGTTGCCTTTTTTCTTTTCCATTCATGGAGTTATTATGTTGCCTTTTTCTTTTCAATTCATGGAGTTATTATGTTGCCTTTTTCTTTTCAATTCATGGAGTTATTATGTAGCCTTTTTCTTTTCAATTCATGGAGTTATTATGCTGTTGAGATCCAGTCCCTTCAGTTCTGGTATTATTCCGCCTTCCCCGCCCCCCACCCTTTTCTCTCTCCCCTCCCTTCACCCCTCAGTCAGTTGTTATAATTTGTTATTATTATCGAAATTAAATAATGCAGTCAAGAATATATCGTGTAACCAGGTAAGGTGAATCACACAATAACATTCTTGCTTTCATTATGCATGAAAATATCCTGTAATTATTCCACTCTCTCCAGAGAGAATGAGGAAAAACTAACAGCAATTTAGTTATAGATTTCACTAATAAATTCTTAAAGGAAAAGAACTCAAGTAGTTCTCGGAGAAGCAGCGAATTAATTACTTAAAAATTTTGTGACAAAATAAACGGAAAGAACTACCTCTGTAGAAGGGATTCCCAAATTATGGATTGGAAATTCGGGATAGAGAGTGGAGCCTTGTCAGGATTTGTAGCAATCATCTCTCGTGGTTTCGTGATGTTTAATCTTGCAAGGTTCAGTAGTTAGCTACTATTCGGCGTAACAATTCATTATTTCACATAGTTGTGAGTTTAGATTCAGTGATTTCGATGTGTCAAGTGTAAACGTGGTTCATAGATCAGTAAAGTAGGTTCTTCATCTCGTTCTACATGCAATATCTCATCTTAAACTACTTACCTGTATCGTCTTATATATGTGATATTTCAGTGCTATGCCTAGCTATCTTCATCGTGTTATTTATGTGGTATATTAATTTGTTCTGCCTACCTATCTTTATCATGTTGTATATGTGATATCTCAGTCTGTTGTGCCTAGCTATTGTAAACTTAGCTGGTGCTAAATCTACATGTTATCTACAACGGATAAATTGGGAAGAAATAGATCAACCCAGCTGTTTCAGGCATTCCGTTGGCATGTACTACCGTACTGCGTGGCCAAGATCTCGCGACCCTTATAACCATCAACCCAGATTCCCCCCTCCAAGGATACTTCATGCCAGTTTAATTCAGCATTTTATACACGTTCATACATCACATCAACATGACATACATATTAACAAGTCAGCAAATCAATTTACATCCATTTATTAACACTCTCTACATATATAAGAGTGACGCCAACACAGACATTATGTACACAGAACATCAGCATGTATCAGCACTGCACACACACACACACACACACACACACACATATATATATATATATATATATATATATATATATCACATTATTTTGGAGGCGGCTCGGGCTAAGTAATTCCATATCACACACATCACAGACGATCTCGCACTTACTCCGCCTTTTGCTCGCTTGCTATACTCAGTATGTCCTCTCCCGCACGCTTTTTCCTTTATATAAGTCTTCCACCCCTGCATCACGTGAACTGCATTTCTTCGTCCAAAATCTGTACAATATTCTGGGCTTCGATAGGCAGTTCACACTATCTTCACCGTGTTATATTTGTGATATCTCAGTCTGTTGTGCCTAGCTATCGTCATCATGTTATATATGTGATATCTCAGTCTGTTGTGAATATCTGTGACTGAATGAAAATTGTATGATGATTGGGCAGAAAGGTAGACGGGCCTGCGTGCCCAATTCTTAACTGTTCGAAAATAAAGTCTGTTCGTTCGCTCGTTCGTTCATTCGCTCGTTCGTTCGTTCGTTTGTTATATATATAACATCTCAGTCTGTTATGCCTTGCTGTCTTCATCGTGTTATATATGTGATATCTCAGTCTGTTGTGCCTTGCTGTCTTCATCGTGCTATATATGTGATATCTCAGTCTGTTATGCCTTGCTGTCTTCATTGTGCTATATATGTGATATCTCAGTCTGTTGTGCCTTGCTGTCTTCATCGTGCTATATATGTGATATCTCAGTCTGTAGTGCCTTGCTGTCTTCATCGTGCTATATATGTGATATCTCAGTCTGTTGTGCCTTGCTGTCTTCATCGTGCTATATATGTGATATCTCAGTCTGTTATGCCTTGCTGTCTTCATACATGTCATAACTCAGCCTAATGCAACCTCTGCAGAGTCTTTAAGATCCTGATCTGTTCGTCACTCATGATCTGTTCGTCACTCCTGATCTGTTCGTCACTCCTGATCTGTTCGTCACTCCTGATCTGTTCGTCACTCCTGATCTGTTCGTCACTCCTAATCGACATTATTCCTCTGGCACAGACTCTCCCTTTCTGCCTTCTTCACAGTCACCTGTGTCACGTGATTTCTGCCTTCTTTACAGTCACCTGTGTCACGTGATTTCTGCCTTCTTCACAGTCACCTGTGTCACGTGATTTCTGCCTTCCACTGCGGTTCATTCTTGGATCTCTAAATTCCCAAACTTCGTCCCAAAGGTGTTCCAAATATTCCATCTCAGATCGTTGACCTCATTGTAGAATTTGTTTCTCAACCAATCAAAATATATTGTCCTTTTCCCAGTGCTTAATAGTTTCAGTAATGTTAGAAATCTCAATCACAATAACAAATGCTTCAATAACAAATCCAATTCATTCATTATGTATTTGACTCATTCTCTTACGATGTTTGATACAATTACAACTAGTAATTACATGGACGACAACGCTTAGGATCACTCGTGCAGCAGCAACCAAAACGACACAGCGGAATGACACATTGCCAAGCAATAATGATCGGGTAGCGATATTGACAATAATGCAGATGTCGATGATAACCAGGACAAAGCCCACGCTAATCTCTCTCCTGAATATTCCAGCGATTATTAATGCAACCATCTTTCTGATTTACTCAATTTTGAGCCCATCTCGAACAGAACATAATGTTGAGACTCGGCAAAGCGTTCCGCTTCGTTGCTTGTTTTTACAGGTTCGTCTCTTGATATTCTAAAATGTTAACTCTTTGAACCCATGGGAACAAGGTGTGAATCATTTTATGCATGTTTTCTATCAAGGCATAGGAGCAGATGAAGCTTTGCGAAGACGGGCGTATTTCACGTGCTTAAAGTAGCGGGTATGACTTGATTCAGGCGTGCTCCGATCACCCAACTGTAAAACTGGTACTTTACTTTCTGTTAGGGGATGGCTGATAGTAATTCAGGAGAAATAACTCTGCATTGTAAAATATCAACTTAAAAGCTAAAATAACTACAGAAAATTAAAATTAGTCGTATGTATATAGGACTTCCCCAGTCTTGAAGACATAAGGAAGAAATCCGTTCAGATGACCACTCTTCTGTGGTATCTGTCTGTCTGGTGATATCCAGATGGCGCAAGAAATCCGTAGTGTTCTGTAGCATTTAGTAGCAGAACCATATCTTTGGAGCTAAGATGATTTTTTGCATATCCATTTTTTGGATCTTCTGCACTTTGAGCATGGGCATTTGGCCTATTTCTGCTTTCACTCATGCCCATGGATGCCCTGGGTGCATTCAAACATATAGGAACCTTTGAACTATTCGAAATCCGGCATTATTCACGTTCTCTCTTTTGTTATAGCTATAATGCCTTTATAAGCTAGATCCAGGTCGCGCGTCATTGAACACACCAAGAGAGAGCTTTGAATAAAAGAATGCTGCTGCTCAAATAACAACAGAAGTAAATTACACGGATCGTTAGTGTCCAATTTATTTTCCATTTCTGAATTAATTAATTCTAATAATTGTATGGGATTTTTTAAAATGATGCTTTCCAAAGAGGTTAATGCATTACTGATTACGTCCGAATGTTAGTGTTATTTTCAGCAATCAGCGGGTAATTATAATGTCCGGACATTATATGGAGGTATCTGCTATCATTGGAAATTAGTACGTCTTCCACGGAGGTATCTGCTATCATTGGAAATTAGTACGTCTTCCACGGAGGTATCTGCTATCATTGGAAATTAGTACGTCTTCCACGGAGGTATCTGCTATCATTGGAAATTAGTACGTCTTCCACGGAGGTATCTGCTATCATTGGAAATTAGTACGTCTTCCACGGAGGTATCTGCTATCAATGGAAATTAGTACGTCTTCCACGGAGGTGACTGCAGCAGGCTCCAGCGTGTCGTGGAAAGCGGTTCTTGAAACAGTTCGTGAAGTTCAGGAAAATGATAGACAACAGGGTTATGTGGTGAGCTTTCGAAAAATTGTAGACAAAGAGATTTACATGTGAGAGATGACAGTGACTTGAGTCATGGACTCGGGTGGCTTGGTGGCTGCTACTCTTGTCGGAGTCCGTGGTTATAGTCAATGACTCTCTGACAATTTTACTTTCTTTGGCGTCAAGAGTGCTTTCTCTCATGCTTTTCTAAGGCAAAACGTACGTCCAAAGCTGGTCCACCAAAGCTGACCAACATACAACTCTCCTTTGCTCTGGTCTGTCAGTTTACTAAGGGACAGTTTCAGTGTTTCCTACGTGAAAAATATAAACCATGACAAGCAAAAGCTCTTGTTTGTACAAACATATCCCGAATACACAGTTTCTGACAGCCAAAACTATGTTTCCATGACGATTTCCACAGTGGAATATGCTGGCCACGTCTGAAGATATTCTTTGGGAGAATCATCGTGAGAAAACAATACAATCGACCACTTCCAAGTAGCAAGTCATATTTAGTTAACAACTTAAAACGAGAGAGGAGAAACTCCGACATCAGAGAGAGAGAGAGAGAGAGAGAGAGAGAGAGAGAGAGAGAGAGAGAGAGAGAAAAGGATGTGGATAAAAACATCAAGTAAAACACATTAGAAACAAACTTTGAAAGGTTCAGAATGAGACTCCGACGTCTTTACATTCAGAATAGCCCCATATAAGCTTCGCTGCATGTCGAAGCATCCATCCAGGACTATGTTAGCTACTAGCACCCAAGAAGTGTTGGCTCTTTACTGTGCGTTTTCTGGCAGATTTCAGATGTCCAACCCGCACCCTCTGTCCCAGCCCCAGCAGTCTCTTCACATCTACATTCTTCTTCCAGACCCGCTCTTCACTTTCCAGACCCCGCTCTTCACTTTCCAGACCCCGCTCTTCACTTTCCAGACCCCGCTCTTCACTTTCCAGACCCCGCTCTTCACTTTCCAGATCCCGCTCTTCACTTTCCAGACCCTGCTCTTCACTTTCCAGACCCTGCTCTTCACTTTCCAGACCCTGCTCTTCACTTTCCAGACCCCGCTCTTCACTTTCCAGATCCCGCTCTTCACTTTCCAGACCCCGCTCTTCACTTTCCAGACCCCGCTCTTCACTTTCCAGATCCCGCTCTTCACTTTCCAGACCCCGCTCTTCACTTTCCAGACCCCGCTCTTCACTTTCCAGACCCCGCTCTTCACTTTCCAGACCCCTTCTTCACTTTCCAGACCCCGCTCTTCACTTTCCAGACCCTGCTCTTCACTTTCCAGACCCCTTCTTCACTTTCCAGACCCGCTCTTCACTTTCCAGACCCGCTCTTCACTTTCCCGCAGTCTGTCCAGTACGGCCTTAGCAATGCCCCCCTTGTCCATTGTCAGCCTGCCATTTATTTTATCACGTCCAGCAAGTCTGTCTGCCACTTCATTGACATGTACTCCCGCATTCCCTGGAAAATAAAGCCGCGTAAAGCTCCAGTATAAAGGTGTGACTGCCAGTACCCTCTACATGACTGGAAACAGATATACAGGCAGACAGACAGACACACTATGGACAGACATTTAGGCTGACAGAGAGACAGACTGACGGAGAGACACAGAGAAACAGACAGACTGACGGACAGTTTTTAGACAGATAAATAGGCTGACGACAGCCACTTAGGGAGATAGACAGGCACATGGGCAGATCGACAGACTAACAGAGAGACACACAGGCGGATAGGCGGGTTGACTGAGAGACACAGGCAGAAAATCAAACTGACAGACAAAAAAAAAGGAAACAGAGAGACTGATAGACTGACCTATCGGCAGATGAACAGACCAGATTGATGGACAGACACACTAGCAGAAAGGCAAACCGACAGACAGACAGACAGACAGACAGATAGATAGATAGATAGATAGATAGATAATTTTCTTCCAGTGTCTCACCAGAGAAATGGAACATCATGGCAGCATTGACCTTCAGACAACGTATAATATTTATGAGGAATCTGACGAGAAACTTGGAGAGCTAGTTCAGCATCTTTCTCTGCTGCACTTTCACGGAGAAACATTGGGAGAAACAACAAGTAAATGAGTAAGAAACTGATTTTGACAGTCTTCGTACGACTTTATTTCTATGGATATCTTGAAGTATTCCTGGATACTTAATATACTTAATATACCGCTGGTGTGTTTTTGTTTCCACTTTCGGCGATTAATTTATAAGAATATAAATTAATGACTCCGCTATACAGGGTGTCCGAAAAAAAAAACACACTCGAATTCTTGGCTGATAATTATAAATTTTATTTGTAATATTTGTTTGGAAAAACTACTGATGCCACTTGCTCACTGTTTTATCATTTGGGCACTTCTATTTTCTGTTTCGGTAACTTTGCTCTTAAGTTCCTTATTAACTACAAACCACACAGAAATGACTTGCATTTCATGTCCATGCTGTGACTGAATTGTCCAGTCGTTTCTGTTCTTTCGTCAGCTTCTCATGGCCAGGTCGGTGCTTGATGTCCAGCAGGACACGCCTCCAGTTATCCAGCTGTTGAAATGGGTACTTGACTCCACTTGGGCCGGGAAGAGATGGGCGTACAAGATGACCTAATCGCTCTCCAGTGTTCCTACAGTTTCTGGAGACGCTAACACCAGTATCCTCATGGGGTCTTCGTGATATGATAGTGCTAGAGTGTATTATAAATGTAATTAGTTGATTTATTTATGTTCTCTAAGCGCATTGCAAATCCATGGCTGCTGTAACGCATTGTTACCACTTCATTCTTTGCAGGAATTATTTGTTAGATTTCTGTGTCAGATTTCTTTGTTAGATTTCTATGTCAGATTTCTTTGTTAGATTTCTGTGTCAGATTTCTTTGTTAGATTTCTGTGTCAGATTTCTTTGTTAGATTTCTGTGTCAGATTTCTTTGTTAGATTTCTGTGTCAGATTTCTTTGTTAGATTTCTGTGTCAGATTTCTTTGTTAGATTTCTTAGGCACCAGAAAATTGTAAAACAGGTTGTTCACAGGATTATGTGAGACCAGAAATACTAGAGGCATAACATAAGTTCACAGATCTTCAGAGGAATAGGATCTTATTTCAGTGCGTGACCTGTCGTTAAGGCGCTGCCCGTCACGATTCTCCATTATGTACGGTACCTGGTTGTCTATTCATATCTTTTGTCTTATCAATCCTGGCTCACACGGTCGGACATTTTTTCTTTGGCTTCTCTTCCTTTCTCTTACGTCTGGATTTTCCAGTGGCATTCGATTCTACTAATTTCTCTCTTCTTATGACATGAACTGTCACATCTTTTTCTTGCAATTTTCATTAATTTTGACAAAAACCTTTGTGAGAATTTCTTCTGCGTTTTTTGACCGTCTGGAACATACAGAATACAGGAAATACTAGACGTTCTTAAGAACAGAATAAATTGTTTCCTGTAAGGTAAGGTAGGTAAGGTAACATTTCCAATGTCCATGCCACTAAGGCATATTGAAGATAGAGTGTTAGGCTCGTATTTCCAAGACCATGGGCACATGAAAGTGTAATGTGGTTAGTATCACGCCTGGCTTTTTTCCTGTAAATTGAACTTAAATTAAAAATCAACTCACTGTAGTATTTTTTATATTTTTTTGGTAGAGGCAACGTGTTTATTGCGTCCACTTTCTAACGAAGTGTCTGCCGAACTGATTTATTTAACTTCAGCCTGGAGTAAAATGAAGTGGCTGCACCAGTTTCCGGTACATCTGCCGTCTGCTGTGATTTTCAGTTTTGCATAATTTAAACGTCAAGAACCCAGAAGTGAATGAGACCTCATGCCAGAGATACTCGTTTTTGTTTCACGAAATCCAGAAATTGTTTCAAGAGATTGAAAATAATCTTTTTTCTGCCATCATGAATGGGTCTCCTCTAAGAGCTGCTATCAAGATATAGTGCGAGAATCTGATTCAGGACATTCTAGAAACGTCACGCGCAGTAACAGTTTTTCTTTTCTTTTCTATGCCTGGCGTTTTCAATTTCATTATCATTGTCGTCGGCGTTGACTTGACGGCTTTATTCTAAGATGTGTGTGAAGTGTCGTTGGGGGGGGGGGGAGAATGAATAAGTGATCTTTATTTCTAAAGGGTAAATAATTGGGTACGCAGACCCGTCTTTACATTCTGCCCTTCATCACTCCATCTTTCATTCTTCTCACAAATCCGATTTATTAAAAATGTTCAAATTACATGAGGAAAAAATCATATCAAAAGGGTGCAAAATTAAACTATTACATTCACAGTATAAGAGAAGAAGTAATTAACCAATCAAAATAGCTCTTACGCACACGCAGGCATATACAATAAACAATAATACATTACCAGTATAGTTCTTCTAACATATATTCTTTAACATTCATTAAAATAATTTCCAACAATATCTAACAAGTTACTTTTAGAACCTGATGGCTGGCGAGCCATGAGTTGAGACACTACTGGTTATTCAATGGAGGCATATAGTTACAAGCAAATAAATAAAGAAAAAGGTTTCGCTTAAGAGATGAAATATTACCAATGGATTTTAAATGGTAGGTGAGGGTGTTCCAGAGCTGTAATGTAGAGAAAGCACGGCTTTTCTTGTACAGATCAAGCCTGAGTTTAAGAAGAAGACAGTTTCTTTAAACGCTGGCTATGTTTAGTGTTATACGTAAACAGTGACCACAAGTAAGGCGGAGCATTGTGCAAGTGAATTCTGTGAACAAACTTAATTTTGTTAAAAATGACTATATACAAGTAACCGAGGGATAGAACTTTGAGTTGTTTGTGCTGATCTGCAGTCTGTGCTGGGTGTTTGCCACAAATCAAATTTACTGATCGTTTGTGAAGTGAGTGGAGCCTTTTTGTGTTTGAGACGGAGCAGCCATCCCGGGTTGTACAACAGTAATCTAAGTGTGCTCGTCTAAGAAAGGAGATATGAGGCTTTCGAGTTCACGATTAAAAGAAATCCGTGCACATATACAATGACAATCAGTGCACATATAATGGCAGTCAGTACAAATAAAACGGAAGTTAGTACACACATAATGGCAGTCATTCCACACATAATGGCAGTCAGTCCACACATAATGGCAGTCAGTCCACACATAATGGCAGTCAGTCCACACATAATGGCAGTCAGTCCACACATAATGGCAGTCAGTCCACACATAATGGCAGTCAGTCCACACATAATGCAAGTCAGTACACATATAATGGCAGTCGGTACAAATATAATGTAAATCAGTACAAATAAAACGGAAGTCAGTCCACATATAATGCAGGTCAGTGCACATATAATGGAAGTCAGTACACACATAATGGCGGTCAGTACACATATAATGACAGTCAGTACATATATAATGGAAGTCACTACACATTTAATGGCAGTCAGTAAACATATAATGGAAGTCAGTACACATATAATGGAAGTCAGTGCACATATAATGGAAGTCAGTACACATATAATAGAAGTCAGTACACATATAATGACAGTCAGTACACATATAATAGAAGTCAGTGCACATATGATGACAGATACTACACATAATATGACAGTCAGTAGACATATAATGGGAGCTTGAATACATTAAGTAACAGGTTGTACATATGTGGGGGGGGGGGGAATTGTGCATATAAAATGAGAGTGAATACACGTTTAATGGCAGCCTGTACACATTTAGTGGTATCCTGTACACATATAGTGGCAGTCTGTACACATAGGTAATTTGCACACAAAGAACAGCAGCTGGATCATGCAGTGCAGTAATGTGTACAAATGGAGCGGCAGTATGTACATCTAACGTGGCAGGTCGTACACAACGGACAACCTGCACACAAATAAAGTCAGCCTGTAAACATAGAGCTGAAACTTGTACACACAGAGCGGCAGCATGTACACACAAAATGACAACTTTTGAATATAAAGTAGCAACATACACACAAAGTAACAACTTGTACGCACAAAGCGTCAGCATCTACATATAGGGTAATAGTCTATGTTTATAAACAGACAGAATGTGAACACAAAGCGACAGACTGAAGACTTACATCAACAGCCTGAACACATAGAGTTACAACATTCACAAACAGAGTGACAGACGGAGATCAGTGCTTGCTGAAGCGTGCGTGCTGTAGCGATATTTTGAAACGACAGAACGAATCATTTACTTCAACATAATCAATGTGTAAAACCATAAAACTTTATAAACGTAAGCATAGCACTGTTGCACTGTTCCTGCTTCTGAGCTGCTAATGATGATGATGATGATGATGATAGTGGTGGTGGTGTTTGATCCTCCTATATATATATATATATATATATCAACTAAGACATTCTCAGCTGATGCCAACGATCGATTTGTCATACAAACACCTCATTCATTCATTCATTCATTCATTTGCGTGTCCCTTGCGGAACTTTGTCTCTCCTGTAGGCCTCTCGGCTGTGAGCAAGATGGCCTGCTGCTGATGTATCCATTTGCAGATCATCCACAATGTCTTGCAGCTTTCTTTGCCTTGGTCTTCTTCTCTTTCTTTTTCCCATTATGTAGCTTCCAAGATTGTCTTCTCTAAACTATCATGGGGTTTAATGTGTCCATGATATTTAAGTTTTCTTTGTTTAATCCTCTTTACTAGCCAGCCTTCCTCAGTATTAAGTTCTTGTATTATGGATATATTTATTCTATTTTGTGTCCAAGATATTTAAAGAACTCGGGTAGCATTTACATTCAAAGGCATTTATGTGTTTCTCAGCTGTTGTGTTAAGTGTCCAGGTCTCACGGGCACATGTTGCGATAGGAACGATGCACGCCCTTAAAAACCTAAATTTTGTTGTTCTGTCTGTCATTCTCCACACTTCTCTAGTTGTTTTAATTTCAGAAGAGCGATAGATATCCTCCGTTTAATCTCCCTAATTGTATCTCCACCGTTAATACTGATCTAAGATTTTCAAACTTTCCACCTCTTTCAGTTTCTCCTCATTGATACATATTTCAGCTAGCTTGTTTGTTTTGTTAGTTGTCATCAGTTTAGTTTACTTTGCCTTAAGATAAAGGTCTTGCTCTTCACTGTTCTTACGGACTGATATAATACAAACAATATAACTGACAAAAAAAAGAGATAAATAAAAGAAAAATTAGCATCAGCTCTCTGGCTTCCTGTTCGTAAGAAAATCGTCCCCGCTTTGTGATCACCATCAGTAAAGCTGTGGTTAATAAAATATATGTTTAACTTATTTCTCAGTAATAAGATATATCTAACTATCCTAAGTCAGTAATAAGAGAGATCTAAATAGCATAATTCAGTAATAAGAGATATCTAACTATCCTAACTTAATAGTAAGAGATATCTAAATATCCTAATTCAATAATAAGAAATATCTAAATAGAATAATTCAGTAGTAAGAGACAACTAAATAGCATAATTCAGTAATAAGAGACATCTAAATAGCATAATTCAGTAGTAAGAGATAACTAAATAGCATAATTTGGTAGTAAGAGGCATTTAAATAGTATAATTCAGTAATAAGAGACAACTAAACGCAGATAATATTCGTATTCTTACGTGTTAATTACTGTCATATAAGCTGGAATGTTGCAAGAATGGCAAAGTTTTTGATCAAGGTGTAGCAGTTATTGCACTCGTTTGCGAATCATAAGGTCCGCGGTTCGATTCGCACTCTGGCAGAATTTTTTTCGGACCGACCAGCATCTAGGTTTACCCAGCCTCGAAAAAATGGGTACCTGGGCTTTCCGTAAGAAAACAAGGTCACCTAGGACAGGTGCTAACGTCCTCTACGCTGTAGTGACCTAGAACTGTGAAGGCACTTCACATCCCTACAGTATGCATATGGTGCTGAGACACAAAGATATAAACGAGTGTGTAATAGTGGAATTACTGAAGCTACCTTGGAACGTACACAGGGTATTGTTAAAGCTTTGAGGATGCCCCACGTTTCAAGTAGATTCATATAGACTACGTCAGTGGCACGTTGAAATGGTTCCAAATTATAAGCTGGAATATTGCTTCCACATTTTAAATGGAGTGGGAGGGTATTTTGTAGGCGAGCAGCGGAGTAAGAAGGCATGTCTTGAACAGGTGAAGTTTTTTGTTTTAAATATCAAAACGCAATTCAATCGGTGTTTACACTTTAGATTAATCAGTTCCACTGATAGAACATAGAATTCTGGAACAAGACTTGACTAGCTGACATGGTTTTGTTGTCAAACTAATTTTTTTTTTTTATAGAGAAATGGAATTTGAAACGGTCTAGTCTGTAGTCTGCGCTGGATCAAGAATGACAAATTTATAGAGTGACAAATACATAGCGTGACAGATATAAGGAGTTAAAGAGTTACTCTTTACGGGTAATAGTTTTGTACTTTAACATTAACAAAGCAACAGATAATTACTGCCACAGACACAAAAACTACTGCAGTCTCAGACATGCTTTGGAAACTTGATTAAAATGTAAAAAATGACCTTCAAATCCAGATATGGATTGTAATATTTCCATTAGCATTAAATGAATGTAAAATATTTTATAAAGTAAAATCTATAGTAACAAAAGAACATTAACAATAAAAGATCACCGTGGAATTTTATCATTTATCTGAAGAAAAAACAGCAAAAGAAAAAGATGAATAAATCAATGGTATAGCCAGTTTCATGAAAAGATCAGCCATTTGGACAAACAGATGGAGAACAATTGTATTATGACTTTTTTCCCCTTTGCTAATGTCTAAATGCATATGGAAGTTATCCAAATACAGATGAATGATTAATAGATCTTTGATCCAGCCATTTCATTTCAGTTTTCACAGCGATTGCAAATTGTAATCTAGACGTAATTTTCAAATTATTTCCGTTCAACAGAAGGAAAGCTTCAGCATCATTTTATTTTTCAATTTCCTCTTTTTAAAAGAAAAGAAAATATATAGAAACAATGAAAGATCAAGACCAAGATTCATGGCCATTGGTTAGTCTAAAATAACAAGTTTTTCATTGGTTAACTCTAAGGCAACAGCGTTATTTATTAAAATACCCGGATGACGGTAGCAGAATAGGTTTAAAGACGAAGGCTTTCCTTTATACCAGATGCAGTAAAAATAAAGTACCGTATGCCTTTAGCTAAGTTTATATTGTTTGTTTTGCTGTTAAGCATGCGGGCTGGAGCAGAGAATGGGTGATTTATTGCCACAAAGGCGGTGATTTTGAGAAGGTCTGGGCGTGTCCGTTCACATGATGAATTTATAACGTCATCGTGTTGTATTCACAACCTCTCTGTAATCTGATCAAAAAGAAACTTCAATGATTTATGAGCAGAGCTGGTTTATATTTTATATTTATTGTCGTCTATAATTCGAGTGTTTATTTTGGGATAATATTCACTTCTCTTGTTTTAATGAGTGGTAATTTTTTTGTATTAATTCTCGTTTTATCATATTCTGACAAGTGCAAATTTTGGCTAATTCATCTCCTCTCCTATTCTGACAAGTGAAAATTTTGGATAATTCATCTCCTCTCCTATTCTGACAAGTGAAAATTTTGGCTAATTCATCTCCTCTCGTATTCTGACAAGTGAAAATTTTGGATAATTCATCTCCTCTCCTATTCTGACAAGTGAAAATTTTGGCTAATTCATCTCCTCTCCTATTCTGACAAGTGAAAATTTTGGATAATTCATCTCCTCTCGTATTCTGACAAGTGCTAATTTTGGCTAATTCATCTCCTCTCGTATTCTAACAAATGCTAATTTTAGCTATTTCATCTCCTCTCGTATTCTGACAAGTGCTAATTTTGGGTTAATTCATCTCCTCTCGTATTCGGACAAGTGCTAATTTTGGGTTAATTCACTTCTTATCGTTTACTAACGAGTAGAAATTTTGGGTTAATTCACTTTCTCTCGTGTTCTGATCTTCTTGCAAAGATTCTATCTTGATAAAACGTCCGGAAAAGTATTGATACCTGCTTCAGTATGTGTAGTGTTTGTTGTATCAGTGATATCCCGGCCCTCACCATCTCTACGTCTGCCATTATTTCCCTGGAACCGTACTTTCAGTTACTGTTTCCTGTAGTTCATAAATAGGCCTTATTAACTGACAGCTTTGTGAAGAATATTGTGACTTGTCCCTGTGCTGTAGATTTGTATGTCCAAGCTATAAAGTGTTAAGTCCATATACTTTGCACTGAAAAACTAGCTTACTGAAGCATACTGAGGTCCACAATTCAGCACTAAAATGTAAGTTAAAGATAGACATAGATGTATAGTTCACTTTTGAGAAAAAAAAATAGAAAGACTCAGGAAAGTATATGGGAAAGAAAGTTGTAGAAAATAAGATAAGTACTTATATACAATGAATACAGCCATCCAATATTTCTGCAAATGCCCTTTTCAAGGACCACATACAAGAAACAACGTAGATGAAAATTTAGCACTTGGGTCTTCTGGTATCCTCTTCGTCAGGAAGACAAGACATAAAATGAGCCCAGATAGACGTTGGTAAGCTCGAAGTAGAAGCAGTGACAATAGATATAGAAGCGAGCGGTTTATTACTAGAACCAGTTTTACCGCAGTCGACACTTCTGTTAAAACATAAAATGGTTTCGTGTATTGCTTCTCTCTTCATCTGTTGGGGTCGTGTAGGTACTTCAATTTAGTGTTCGTGTAAAAGAGTACCAAAAGATAAATTTTGCTGGGATCATTTTATAATATTTTGGTTTTGGTCATAAGAAGCAATTTATTTCTGGCTGTCTTCTTTCATTTACAGCAGCGCTGGTGTAGTGTTTAGTGTGATGGCCTGCCTACCAGTAGGTCTCTGGTTCGCTGTGGCACCGGCACAGATTTCTTTTTTTCTTCGGACCGAATGGCACTTTGGTCAATACAGGTTCGAAAAGAATTAGATGCCTTGGACTTTCCTGGGGAAACTAAGGCATAAGTCAGCGAGAACAGTAGCTATCATCCCTAGCATGTTGAAGTGGCCTAGAAATGTGAAAGCATTAACTCTTCAAAGTCCTACCTGGCACGAGAATTAACGTCTTTCATTTGATCTCGTATTCTAGTACTGCTCTGATCAAATAAAAGACCAAAGGGAAGGTGCAGGCAGAGGAGGTGGCGTGTCCCTGGCAAACGACTTAACCGCTAGTAGGGAAATTATGCCAGTAAAAAGGATTATAAAACCCTGAGGGAAGCAACTCTCAGGCAACTGATGATCAGATTATTTCCTACTAATCGCCCGACATTCCCTACAGATATGATAATTATCTAGATGCGAGGTCGTGGATGAGAACAGACCAGCGGAGTGCAACGTGGACAACGTGGACAAGACATCTTCTCCGCACTAAACTGCACAGGTGAGATGGGAAAAGCACTCTAGTACATTTCACTTCTGTTCCTAAAATAGACTCAAAAAGGGAAGTGGAAGTTACGAGTCACGTGTCCTCAAAAGTGTCGCAAATAAAAACCTCTCTCCCCAGCTCTAGACACTGGAGTAAGAATTCATAGACCTATAGCTCGGCTAAGAATTCACAGACCTATAGCTCGGCTAAGAATTCACAGACCTATAGCTCGGCTAAGAATTCACAGACCTATAGCTCGGCTAAGAATTCACAGACCTTCAGCTAGGCTAAGAGTTCACAGACCTTCAGCTCGGCTAAGAGTTCACAGACCTATAGCTCGGCTAAGAGTTCACAGACCTATAGCTCGGCTAAGAGTTCACAGACCTATAGCTCGGCTAAGAGTTCACAGACCTATAGCTCGGCTAAGAGTTCACAGACCTATAGCTCGGCTAAGAGTTCACAGACCTATAGCTCGGCATTTGCCAGTGACTCCTGATTTACCTGCTTGAATACCTTTCTTTCTTTTATTAAAAAAATGTTCTTTGCTCATAGAGCAGGCCAGAATTCAAAGAGAGTCTCCTTCTTTTGATTGCCAGATTGTACCAGCTCTGTGACCACGCAGCATTACCAGAGGTTCGGCTTATTTACTGAAACAATGGACCCAGTTTGATGTCATAAAACTTGACAGTTTACTACAGCATTTTGACGTCGTAGAATTAAAACTTAAGTCTTTCCAGACTAAATGTTTACGAAGAATTAGAAAAATATTGTGGCCAAACACCATAAGAAATAACATCTTGTTGGTAGAAATGCAAATGAAGCCACTGACAACAATTACTGAGGAAAGACGCTGGCGATGGTTGGGACATGTGCTCAGAATGACTGACAACTCACTACCAAAAATAGCACTAAGATGGACACCACAGGGGAACAGAAGTAATGGTAGACCAAAAGAGACATGGAGAAGAACAACAGAAAGAATGTTGAGCAGTAGAGGGCTCATCTGGGCAAGAGCAGAAAAAAAGGCAAAGGACAGGCACTTGCGGAAAATCCTGGCGGAAGCCCCATATGCCGTGGGCACTTAAGGTTCAGAGAAAGGGGGGAGAGAGAGAGAGAGAGAGAGAGAGAGAGAGAGAGAGAATTAACAGTTTCCTACAGGAAATCTTGTTAGAAACATAATGCAAACATCCACTTCTAGAGTTTTCTAAACAAACTCATGTGCTTGTGAAACTTTAAAATGATCTCACATATAAAGAAGAGCCTGGTAAAGCAATGGCTAACTATACAAACACAGTTATACAGTAAGCGAAGTAATTCTCTATATCTAATATATTTTCATTGCTAACAAAGCTAACAAGACATCAGCATCGATGCTGCCTTCTCTAATGAACATTCTATTATTCTCAAAAGGTTTATTTCATAATACTCCGAGGCCTTCAATTTGGCTTTTTTAAGAGTCGTGTCTACCATCAATTTGAAACTTGTGCAAAAAAAAAAACAAAAAAACAGAGCACAGGATATCAAATATTCCACAGATTTTTTAAATATGTTGCATAAATCACAGATTGGTCCAGTCCTTGATGTTGCTGACTTGTGTTGTTTTGCGGCCAGTTCCAAGCTGTTAAGTGGCACTATGTAATCGGTGTATTAGATATTCAACGCCTAGAATTGTCGATGCCCTGATGAATAATAAATCTGTTGCAAGCAGCGTACATTAGTGTTTGTATTAATGTTATATCTAGTACAATTTAGTGTGTTGTTTTTATAATGTAAATATCAAGTTGTAATTATGCCAACAATCTGTTGAGATGAGATTCCGAGCTTCGTATCCATTCATGTTTCGCTAAAGTTTTTGAGAAAACCTTCTTTGAGTGGCCTTTCACTGCATAACTAGAAGGAGGTAGTGATCCTTTTTTTTTTTCAAAATCTTCTCTGAGTCGCTTTTCGCCGCATAATTCGAAGGTGGTAGTGGCTCTATTGTTAATTTCTATTTGAGCTTTATTTTTTTAGAAGGCTCGGGAGTTGGTGGGAGTGGAGAGGGAGATATAGGGGTCTGTAGAATGTGGGAAGAGTTGGTTTAAGTAGATTCACGGTGTCTGTTCTCATCCCACTCGAGAAGCCAATACAAAATCTTCTGCGTGATGTCTAATTACTTGAACTTTTATAATAGCCCGCCATTTACTCGTCGGTTTTCTGAGTCGCACTTATATTTATCTGCGTCTTCGACTTAATGTGTTTATAATGCCCTGTCATTTGCTGGCGTCTCTCAGTCGCATATATCTTTCCTTTGTCTTCCTTGTCATCTCATCTTTCTCAGATTATTATCTGTTTTAATTACTCTGTTAAACTTTTCTATAACGTTTTAATGATAAAAATAAACATGTAGTTGTTTTTAAAGTCATTGCTGTGTTTGTTACGTGAAGTCCCTTACTTCAGAATATTTTCATGTTATGTTTAATGTAAGGTTAATTATCTTGATACTTGTTTTCTGTTTGTTGTAGGATCCGTTCAGACAGCGATTTCCAAATTGTGCGTCGTAGTATCTTTTAATATTGAAGAAGGCTGGCTAGTAAAGAAGATTAAACTTAAATATTTTGGACACGTTAAATGTCATGATAATTTAGAGAAGACCGTCTTGGAAGGATACATAATGCGAAAAAGAAAGAGAGGAAGAATGCGAAGATGGCTGCAAGACATCGTTGATAATCTGCAAATAGATGCATCACCAGCAGGGCATCTTGCTCACAACCGAGAAGCCTACAGGAGTGCTGTTAGGGAGGCAAAGTTCCGCAAGTGACATGCAAATGATTGACTGACTGGTATCTTTGTAAAGTAGGATCCTCTGGGATTCTATCTTCTACTCATCTGCTTATGTATAGATGTAAACGTGTTGCTTATAATTATTCAACTCTCTATAAATTTCCATTATTGTCCCTTGTTATTATTTCTTTATTATATTACTGTTAGCTTTTGTCTCACATCTGTTATGCGACTGTTTTATTATTCACTTCGCAGACTTACTTGCTCCCAGGTTCATTCTCTCTCTCAGTGGAAATAGAAATACAGATGCAGTAACTTTATAATTTGAAGTGACTATAATGATGCACGGGGTGACGATGAGTCAATGAGCGATATGACGAAGACGACAAGGCAACAACAAACTCCATGAACACAAGACTGAACGTAATTTACAATTCCACGACAGAATATATGTTCTTGACAGACATTTGTCGCCACCAGAACATCCTACTACACTCTATTTCTACAACTACTTCACTAACAATTACCTTTATAACTAAAACATCCTACTACACTCTATTTCTACAACTACTTCACTAACAACTACCTTTATAACTAAAACATCCTACTACACTCTATTTCTACAACTACTTCACTAACAATTACCTTTATAACTAAAACATCCTACTACACTCTATTTCTACAACTACTTCACTAACAACTACCTTTATAACTAAAACATCCTACTACACTCTATTTCTACAACTACTTCACTAACAACTACCTTTCTAACGACCTACGTCTACGTCTTTTCCAGACGATACACAGAACACAACTCTCCTCAGTCATATGATATCTCTCTGACTTTGCCTTACTTTGTCATACCTTATCCGTGACCCACGTGAAAATTGAAACAACGCGAGTGGACTCTACTCACAAACAGCTGACTGCTTTAGAAGATAACTCTTTTTATATTAATTTTTTTTCCAATTCTCACATGAATTATCTATCTTACATTCTAACATTCTATATACTGTTATATTTGCAAGAAGAGACACGTTCACGGAGGACTGAGTGGCGAAAAGCAGTGACATCTTCACTTGTCTAAAGAAATACTGGGAGGGGAAAAAATTCTTTAAACTGAAATTTTAGAGTTAAAAGAAAAGTAAAGAAAGATTGTTGAAGAATGTGAATAAGATTCTTGTTGAAAGATTCGCTGTCTCATCGTTATTGTTTTGCTATGTTTGTTATTGTTTTGCTATGTTTGTTATTGTTTTGCTATGTTTGTTATTGTTTTGCTATGTTTGTTATTGTTTTGCTATGTTTGTTATTGTTTTGCTGTGTTTGTTATTGTTTTGCTATGTTTGTTATTGTTCTGCTATGTTTGTTATTGTTTTGCTATGTTTGTTATTGATGTTACAGAAATATGCTCAAATAATTATATCAAAGAAAAAAAGGCATATTAACGCCTGAGTGGAAATTATAGCAATACAAGACTCAGTCCGGGTACAGAACTTAATGAACAGATGAAGACAGATAACAAGTATAAGATCGTTCACTGTGTTAAGTGAGGGCAGTTTTCTAGGTCTGGACAGGGAGGGCCCGAGGATTACGTTAAGAAAGAGATCACGTGAGTGAGAGATTTGGAGAGTGAACAGTCTAAGATGGACGTCCCAGGATAGCTAGCAGGCGTATGCTGCTGTGATGATGGCTGTATTTGTCTAGGCAATGTAAGCAAAGCACAACTGAGGGAAGTATTATCGCTTGTGTTCTACGTGGAGGGTGCTCCTGTAGTTATTGCACACGTGATCGTAAAAGAAGAAGGGCCTTACTTAATAACTTTTCTCTGCTCTTCGATCACTTACACAGTATTAAAGGAATACCTGGACGACGTAGCACGTACGAGTGTATATAGGTTTTGCAAAAAGACCGAATCGAAAGATTTGGGACTTCAGGCTCCAGGAAAAAATATGCTATTGCCCGTTTCATTGCCTCTATAAGGATTCTAGCCGGTATTGCGGAGTTGCCCTCCACTCTATAAGGATTCTAGCCGGTATTGCGGAGTTGCCCTCCACTCTATAAGGATTCTAGCCGGTATTGCGGAGTTGCCCTCCACTCTATAAGGATTCTAGCCGGTATTGCGGAGTTGCCCTCCACTCTATAAGGATTCTAGCCGGTATTGTGGAGTTGCCCTCCACTCTATAAGGATTCTAGCCGGTATTGCGGAGTTGCCCTCCACTCTATAAGGATTCTAGCCGGTATTGCGGAGTTGCCCTCCACTCTATAAGGATTCTAGCCGGTATTACGGAGTCCATGTGAAGCACCTGTGAAAATGCCCAGGCTAAAAGAGTAATAATCCTGGAACAATGAAATATCTTAAACTATTGTAAAATATCTTTTCTTCTTTCTCAATCAGTGTCAAACATCAAACTAGATGTTTTTAAACAACGCAGCAGTCTGTCTCGGGTTGTTGACATCGTCAGTCTGTCTTGGGTTGTTGACATCGTCAGTCTGTCTTGGGTTGTTGACATCGTCAGTCTGTCTTGGGTTGTTGACATCGTCATGAAGCGTCATCTAGATTAAATTTCTTGTCTTATAAAGTTTTAGATTACCTGCTATTAATTCTTATTAAATTATTTTAAAAAGAACGCTAAAAATAGCACGTATAATGAACAAAGAGGCAAACATGGAGGAGGATTTCAGAATCAAGGAGGCCACACGTAGAACACTTGAAGGATTTTTGCACAAATTATACCGACATCATGAACTAACTAATTTTTAGAATTTCATGTATCGTTGTCATTTCATTGCTACTCTGGACAGAATGATGACATTCTGTGTAAAGATTCCCTTATCTTGTCTTCTATCTGGAACTTCCAGCTGGTATTCTGTGCAGCAGATGCTACGAATGTTATGTCGGCTTGCAAGCAAGTTCTGGCAGTTATTTTTTTCATTCTCTTAGTGCAGCTAAAAAACAGGGGATGGAAAAGAGGTGGTAATGGTAAATCCTTATCCCGTTAGCCAGGCTAGACTTGTTACAGAAGCAACCGGTGGGACAGCCCTGACGCCAGTATGTCAGCTATGACTCGCCAACTCTGACGCCAGTATGTCAGCTATGGTTCGCCAACCCTGACGCCAGTATGGTCAGCTATGGGGGGGGGGGCTTATTGCCAAAGCGGACAACTTCTTAACCCCACCCCCACCCCCAGCCCCGTTTTTTCGTCCAACGATTAACAAAATAATAATAAACTACATTCAAATATAGATTTCTTGTCAAAAGTTATAGTCTGAATGTGTGCTCATGAAAATGTCATAATTCTGATATATTCATCCTACGTCTTCTCCCCAAGGATGACGGCTGAAACTGATCTCCAAATTGCTCTGTTCTTTACCTCCCTAAACTCAGTCCCCAAAATCGCTTCATTAGTCCATCCCTTTTTATCGTTGTTGTCCTCTTGTTCTTTTCTTTTCCTTTAACTTTTCACTTAAATATGGTTATAAATATGGTTTTAATTATTGCTTGGCATTAGAGTTAGCGAACCATAACTGACAAAGACCCTATACCAGCTTTTTAGTGGTACTCCTGTGAACGCCAATCTGGCTGTCGGGGCAGGGATGGCCATAGTCCTCATGGTGGTGGAGTCTGCTAAAGAAGTATTGCACACTCCCTGATTTTTAGCTCAACTCGGAGATTGAAAAAAATAGCCACCATAATCTGCTCCTAAAGTAAGAGAACAAATTTTGTAGGATTAGACCTGGAAAAAATCGTAGACAAAGCACTTTAGTGAGACGTGAGAGAAAGAAAAATCACAAGAGAATTACCTGGAATTCGAACGCGGACTCCGGTAGGACGAGCAACCGTCTAGCCACGAGAGAACAGCGTACTATCGACTTAGCCAACTAGCACCGTGGCTAGACGGCTGCTCATCCTACCAGAGTCCGTGTTCGAATCCCAGGTAATTCTCTTGTGATTTTTCTTTCTCTCACGTCTCACTAAAGTGCTTTGTCTACACTAAAGTGCTTTGTCTACACTAAAGTACTTTGTCTGCACTAAAGTGCTTTGTCTGCACTAAAGTGCTTTGTCTACACTAAAGTGCTTTGTCTACACTAAAGTGCTTTGTCTACGACTTTTTCGAGGTCTAATCCTACAAAATTTGTTCTCTTACTTTACCGTACCAAAGCCTCGTAGTTACCTACTTATAATAATCTGCTCCTAATCCGATACGATGTTGTGTATCAACATCTTCACGGCGGCGTCGGCTGCACGGAACACCAGCTTGCAGTTCGAAAAGAGAAGACAAAGACTTATTAAACTAGGAAAAAATTAGGAACAGCTTTATTATTTAACGATTACAAAGTTGTGATGTTTCGCAGGCGATTGTACTTCTGTACTGTTCCGAGACCTAAAATAAGCTATTTATAATTTTTCATTATCTTTTTTTTTCATTTTTTAATTATTTCCTTAACATAAAATTCACCCCTGGTATGAGCCGGTTTAGGCAAAATTCACCAGTATGGGTGTTTATCAGGCGTTACCGACCTCTAGAGCGGAGGTGGCATGACATGTCTAGCCATCGAGTTCCACCCCTGGTGTGTGCCGGTTTAGGCATATTTCACCAGTGTAGGTGTATTTCGGACGTAGGCGGCCTCTAGAGCAGAGGTGCCGTGGTATAGCTCTCGTAGCGATACTACTGGACATACCAGGTTAAACTTCACTTTCCACCACCTTTTCCCATCGGCGCCGCACAGCAACCTTTATTTCCGCATTTACTTCCTTAACCGGGAGGAGCTTCACTCCACGCGCGGCATTTGAAAAGTCAAGCCAGCAGTGACTTAACCTCTGGGACAAACCGGTTCATGCATTTCACACGATATGACTGCACTCAGGACGTGGCCAACCTCCAGACCAGAGGTGCCGTGATTTGACTGTTTGCTTCGCTTTATTCTTTCAACCACCTTTTCCGCAGTGATGCTGCGCGGCAACCTCATTTGCAAATTTCTTCATTGGCCGGGAAGAGCACCGCTCCACGCACGGCAGCTGAAGATCTCGCCAACAGCGGCAGATGAGCTACCAAACGTGACACTCATCTACCCTAAGTAACTGGTTTTCAGGCGCCAGATATTCGCCCTCGCCCCTTCTCCTGTCAGTTTAAACAGTTCTGCCACGGGAAGGCCAGGAGCTGGACTTGACTGCCAGAGGCTGTTTGTGGCGCGTTTGCAGTCCTTAGAACCTGTACTCATTCCAATTACGGGGCCTCGAAAGAGTCCCGTATTGTTATTTTTCGTCACTACCTCCCCGTGCCGGGAGTGGGTAAGTTGCGCGCCTGCTGCCTTCCTTGGATGTGGTAGCCGTTTCTCATGCTCCCTCTCCGGAATCGAACCCTGATTCCCCGTTACCCGTTACAAACATGGTAGGCATGTCACGTACCATCGACATTTGATAGGGCAGACATTTGAAAGATGCGTCGCCGGCACAGAAGGCCATGCGATCAGCACAAAGTTATCCAGAGTCACCAGTTGGGACGCCGCGCCCCGCGAAGGGCAACGACGATTGGTTTTGAACTAATAAAAGCGCTCTTTCCACGAGGGTCGGAGCTTGGTAAGCATGTATTAGCTCTAGAATTGCCACAGTTATCCAAGTAGGATCGTGTCATCTAAGGAACCTCGACTGATTTAATGAGCCATTCGCGGTTTCACCGTGAGACAGTGTGAACTTAGACATGCATGGCTTAATCTTTGAGACAAGCATATGACTACTGGCAGGATCAACCAGATAGCTTTCTTCACCGAACCTTTGTCGGATATCTGCCAACAGACCGACGCGGGGCAAGGGAGACAGCGCTCTGCTCAGAGCGGATCCCTTTCGACCCCGGCGGCGTTTCATTTCCTTTAACCGGCGGGGGCGGCTCTCTCTGCTCTAACGAGCGGAAAAGAAAGCCTGGCCACCCACAAACAACACACGTTACATACTGCAGACCCGATACTCTTTGCGAGAGATGGGCCAATTTCGAGACCATCGGTCGACAAAACCGTACTACATCGTTATCACGAACCTGGCTGGCTAGCCGTTTACATGCTTCGCTCGACGGACAAACCACTTGCTTCTGCATCGAAACACCTTAACTCTCGCCGTCCGGGAAGGGAGCGAAAGCCTGTCTCCCCACGCACGGAACTCGAGAGCGCTTTTTCGCCAAAAGAACGGTCGGCCCGCGCAACAGCAACCGCCCGCGCTGTGCAGGTCGGCGCAGCTCTGCGCGGCTGACTAAATTTTAAATAATAAAGCTGTTCCTACTTTTTTCCTAGTTTATACATTTTGGTGTCACAGCCTTACTGCTGTGCTGTGTGTATAGTTGTATGCTTATACACCACTTATTGTGTGTTAAAGAACTTATTATATCTTTTTGATGTGCTCAGACCTGATGTCTGGTCCTTATTTTTTTAAGTATTTCTCTTTTCCAGTTCAGCTGACCTAACATTTTAAAAAAAATTTTCATCATCTGTCCATGGGATTCGCCTTTCTCTCCTGTAAACACACATCTGAAAGAGCACGTTTTTCTTGTCTTGTTTCTTATATAAAGTCCATACTTCAACATAGAGGAATGAGGCGTGAACATGGCATGTTACTTCTTCTTTATCGATTGCTTATACCACCATGATCGCCCCAAGTACAACTGAATGTGGTCCTGTAATCCTTGAGTCCCATGTAGGGCGCAGACTCAGACCATCAATGACCTTGAGCCTGTACGACGGGTCACAGAGCCCGAAAATGTGGAGCACTTTGGTTTTCCTTGCACCAGAGAGCTTCGAATTAGGGCTTTCCTTAGCGAGAACCTCGACTTTCCTTGGGCATCAAGTCCGTCGAGTGGGGGGAGAGGAGGAGGTTCCTAAGACGAGGAAGCACTGGCCCAGTATCTCCGACTTCAGCGTCGGGGCATTTAATAGTTCTCCTTTTCATTTTCTATGCTAATGTTTCCAAGTAAAAACTTGTATCATTCTGTTGATAGAGCGTTTGGTAGTTCCTATTCTTCTATTAATTACTATTACATATTTCACATCATCTTGTGTTCATGTATTACATATATATGAAACATGCTGCTTACACTTCTTGATACCATTACAAAGAAGGGCTAATTTTTTAAAGGTGTATGTGGTTAATAAATTCCCTTGGAAATGGCGAAGAAGACCGACAAGTAAACGCACATAATTTAAGACTAAAAGTGAAAGTAAACGACAAATGTGGGAGCCATGTCTAGACACTGTCTAATTTCAATATCGCCCCGGACTGAAAGTATAAATACACAATACTCCCTAGAGAACACTGTACGTTTTAAACTCAGTACGTAGCTAAATGTTTTCATTTCACGGGCTTGGAACCAAAGAGATATGGATTAAGAAAGTAGAATGTGGCGTCAAATTTGTCCAGAAATATTGCGGTAATATACAATAGCTGGGTGAAAATAGCGGAGGAGGTATTCTTTGTTCAAACTTTAGCCGGGCGGTGCTTTGGTTCAGTGGTATATTGTGTTCATCCGCAGTTATTTTCCAGCAGGTAAGTCTCGGTAGTTAAATACAAAAAAGGTGATTACTTTAGTGTTTGTATGTGCGTGTGTGTGCGCGCGCGCACTCTTCAATGTATACAGTGAACGAAGAATGGAAATGATTGCCCTACAAGAAGTAACTACCAGAGTGGAGTGGACTCTGACTGGAACAAAGTGATATAAAAACTGGGTACATCGATAAACAGAAGGATACTAGATGAAAGAACGCAAGAGATTTCAACTCACAGGTCAACAGACTGACATAAACAGACAGACAGACAGACACGTTTTCAGACAGAGGATAAGAGAATTAATTGAATACATCACGAACGCAGAGTTAATGAGTTACATATTCGCTATTTATGGGGAAGTGGTAGATAGTGATAGATAGACATCCCCACTTCTAGCATCACCCAGTCCACCATGCTGACAGATGGGGCACTCCACACTCTGTGTTGAGGACATATTTTTTTATCGGGGATGGAAATCACTTGCCTACAGGATGGGTAACTGTGATTTACACTTCATATATATTTAGCAGCGGATGGTAGGACAATTTATTATATATTTCATAAACTGGTCTCATAGCATACAGTGGCCTTTACTGGTTCCTGTGGCCAAGCAGAAAAAAAAATAGTCCACGCAATATAAGAGAAGGATATGTTTGATCAGCATAGTTTTATTACTTTATAAATGTTAAAGATTTAGATGAGCAATATAAGAGAGGGTTATGTTTGATCAGTATTTATTATTACTTTATAAATGTTAAGGATTTTTAAAACTTTAACATTTATAAAGTAATCAAACTTTAAGCAAATCAAAAGAAGCATGATCTTAGTATAGATCAGTGTTTCCCAGGCTTTGTTCGGGCTGCCGCCCCTTAATCTCCATGTAATATGCTGTTGTCCCTCTTAACGTTGGAAATCATCCACGAAATATCCCCACAGACCGTCTGATGAAAGAGGATTTGCAGGTGCTGCGAATTGTCCAATCGGTCGTGAATGTACTCCTCATGCTGAGAGCAGTTTGTACGATTTAAGCTGATGTTGCACTGCAATCTTAACACTTGCAAAATGAAATAGGCACCTAGCACTCTTGTGTTGTGGAGAGCTGCTTCGGACATGGTAGAAATGTTTGACTACAGGACGTAACCCACCAAAATGTATGCTGCACACAATTTTCAGCGCCTGAATGTTGCAGACAGATGAGCACATGAACAGCAGCTTCATCCATGCGGGGCTGTGCCAGGCTGGGGTGAGCGAACTCCAGAATAGGATTATTAAAAGAAAATTAATCTTGTCTTAAAAAAAAACTCCTTATGAGACCCATAGTTTGTTCCCCCAGCACTACTGCCTGTGTATCCAACCTTTTCATCACTAATGGGTGCTCCAGCACAAGCAAGCGAGGCTCTCCATCGACAAACAGAACATTGGCTTAACTGACTGGAGAGATGGCAAGTACATTAGATGAGGGAATTGAAGAACACGAGGTCAATGTAATTTATTTTCTAGACAACCAAGACTCCCTGAATACAGTTTATAGAACTGCTTTAGTGGCTTTTTTATCAAGAGGAAAAAGATGTCAAAATGTGAGAGCTAATGAGATACTGAAGTTGTGTTCATATTTTATCCTAGCTTAAAAAATGAATGTTTTATATTGGTGTACTCCCTGTGGCTGTGAGCTTTGTGTTTATTTTGAGGATCTTTCATTCCCCTTGTCAGGATTCAGTTGAAGGTTGTGCTAGATTTACACAAGGACGAGCGAGCCCTTGGTCTGCAGCTAACAAGGACAGCGAGCAGGAAGCTAGGGAAAGAGCATTCTTTTCAAATCAAGTTTTGTAAGCAAATCATAAGAAGAAGCATGATCTTTATATAGCTCAGTGTTTCTCAAGCTTCTTTGGGCTGCCGCCCCCTTTTCTCCCAGGCTACATTTGCAACGCGCTCCTCCCCCACCCCCTCCACCTTGTTATGTACTTTTCCTACAGTGGCCTACTAAACTAGCGTCTCCATTACACAAATAAAAAACTCCAGCAAGCAAACCAGCCTAACAATATGAAAGAGTAGTATGTTTATAACTCACCTACTGCAATATTTTCTCAACTTTTAATGTGAGGGATGAGTTTCATGTAGGGATACAAGTTTCTTAATATCAGGTTGAAAAGTGCTAAGAAGGAAGGTATTACTGCTCCTGTCAGCTGCTTCGTTTCCCCTACCCCTCCCCCCTCCTTTTTTTTTCTTCCACCCCTTCTCCCCTTCCCCCTTTCTAACGCCCCCAGGGGGGGGGGAGTTATCACCCACGTTAGAAAACACTGATATAGATGGTGACGATATGAGAATTATTAAGAATATGTACTGGAATCAAAGGGCGGCTATAAGAACGAACAGTGACATGAGTATGAGATATCAAACAAGGAGTAGGACAAGAATAGGTACATTATACCGCGAAAACATCATGAGACGCAATATAAAAAAAAAAACGGAAACCATAATATCAACAACCTCCGACATGCAGATAGGACCGATCTAGTAGCAGAATGACAGCGCAGTTAGTAGAAACCAGTAAGCATAAAGATAACAATAAAAGAAACCTAGAACTAAACAGCAACAAGACAGAAACAATGATAATATAAAAAAAAAAGATTCAGTATTCCAGTTCAATATCCTTTCAGTTGAGAAGACATTGAAACAAGTAAATAAATTCAGTTACCTTGCAACAACAATAACAGCTGATGGCAAGTGTACATAACATTGTAAATATGTACACTACGGGCAGTTTTTATGACATGAAAGAGATACTAAAAAACAAGAAAATGTTCCTAAAAGTCAGGAAAAGAGTACAACAGTGCCATATGATACCAGTAGTGCTATAAGGTTGCGAAAAGTGGACAGCTAGCAAAAATAAATAAATAACTGATAGAAGTTTAAGAACTTGGTAACGGCTGGTAGATTCAAGGAGAAGAGAGCTAGCCCAAGAGAACAAGTATCTCAGCAGACTGACCAGGTGACATGGAAAAATAGAAGCATATGAACTGATAGAAAACACCAAGGATAGCACATGATGGAGAACAGTGATCGCCAACGCTAAGCTGCACTGCACATAATAATGATAATAATAATAATGATAATAATAATACATTGTATGTGCTTCAAGTAGAGAATGCTGCGTTTGAGACCTTTTTTTATTATTTAAACAAAAACAAAATTCCGGATTCTAGAAATTGATTAAACTCTAGAGCCAGCAGGAGCCAAGATGAATGTGCTAGTGGCTCGGGGCATTAATCAGAGCCAGCAATTCACGATTGTCTCGTCGTAGTGTTTCTATGAACACGTTGTGCAGCTTTCTCAAACTGGCTAATCGTGTAGTGGTCTCCATGCTCTCTGTAGTGTTAATGTGGGGTCTGATAACTGCCATGGCTCTCTAAGATAGATATATTGGTCCTCCCTAGCTCCTTATCGCATAAACTGCAACAATGGGGTCCCTACAGGGGTCTGTACTTACGGTTACGTCAGTCTTGATATCTGACTTACGAAATCTGAAAAAGTTGGAATGAAGAGAGAAAGGTAACGAATATAATCTAATTAGAGATCGGAGACTGTAGCGACTTTATTTGCATGGTGTTTTGTTGTTGAGTATATTTTTTATGCAGAACATCTTTCTTGTTTATTTACTGCTTTTCTGGATGATCTGATTCTAAATCATGTAAATTTCTTTGCTGAAAGGTGGAGAACTTTGTATCTTCTTTAGCTGTGATCATACATTTCTTTCTTGCGTTTATAATTTTACAGAGATGGAAAGATGACACAGAAGAGGATATAAAGGAAATTGGTGTCACCAACTGGAGAGAGAAGATTATGAATAGAGAGGAGCTGAGGCGAACTTTACCTGCAGCAATGGGCCTTAGTGGCTCGGAAGACTGAAGAAGAGGAAGAAGATGACTAGATAAATATGGGCAGATTTAGGAACTTACATAATTTACCATTTTTATGTTAATCTCTGAGATATGAGACTTTCACTTTTCAAATTGTTTTTAGTTTATCTTTGTTCACACATTCTCAGTAGTTGCCTCTCTTTGTTGTTTGCCTCAGCCTCTCCCGTAGTCCCCATCTCTCCATGTTTTCTTTCCTCCAGATATCAAAGGTCATATCACGTGACGTAGCAGACTATCGACTTTTAGAGAGCAGGTCACGTGAGATTTATCATATTTTATTATCGCAACCCCTGTTATATTATTAAAGCATTCCAGTCGATATAGTATTTTACAACTTACAAAGTGGGCATTCATCTGTTCCACTTTATGTGATCTAGTAGTTTGTACTTTGTTCATTGTGAGATATATATAAGAAGATACTAGTTTTGTCAGGTCGTCCCAGACACACTGCTGCTTTGGGTAACATGACCTACAGTTGTTTTGACACATGATTCTAGTGATGAAATACAGTGACAGTAGATCTCCAGGTTCTACACCAGTTTCACTAAAACTTGAAATTTCAAGGCAACACTTTCTTTCAAGGTTTAGGAACGTCTAAAAGATCAACAATTTTTTAAAAAAATCAAATCACCAGGAGTATGAATGCACAGTTTTTCCAGTAACCAAAGTGGTTCATCAAGTGGTTCATCAAGTGGTTTATTACGTGAAATAGCTGGTCATCAGTCCCGAACACTTCTCCATAACAGAACTACCAAGACAAATCAAGAGAATGAAGAGAAGCGATCACTTCGTAAACCGTTCGATCTAAGACTTGTCTTCATTGTCCTCGTCTGCCATGTCTCACCAACGTCATCGTCTGTTCTAAGCTCGGCATTTGCTTCTGTGAGACATGTGATATAAATGGAAAGATCTTTGTTCTTAATGAGGGATTCACATGCGAGTCCCGTAATGTGATATATGTCGTCGTTTGCAAAAGATGCAGGATAACGTATATTTGTGAGACTGCCCTCAGATTAGGGAACCGCATGCAAAAATATCTGTACGACATCGCCCAGCATGCTTCGAAAACAGTCCCAAATCATTTCAATGGCCCCAACCACAGAGGCATATCTGATTTTCTGATAACAACAATGTCACGCAGATGACACAAGCCGCCTGGCGCTTGAAAACCGCTGCATTCAAAATTATGGAACGCTGAAGCCATGCGGGTTAAACTCGCTGTTCAGCTACACTTAACATTCTCTTCAATCATTATAGTGCCTCTCCACTAAGCTCCACCCCTTCTTACTTGTCAAACCTCCTCACAGCATCACATTGCAACCCCTCTTCCCCAATCATCTATTTCAACTTCTCCTGGCTAGGTCAACATTGTATCACTCTCTCTCCCTTCCCTGGTTCCCCATCAACCACCCCCAGTTACAACCCACCGACCACATGTCACAGGTCTCCATTTAAACAGTCTCCACGTTCTACTAAATCCATTCCTGACACACACCGCCGGAAGCCATACCTTACAATTTACAGCTAAGTACTCTATTTAATTTTTTAATTTTTTAAAAATAGTATTCATGTGAATCTATACTTTATCTCCTCTCTCTCTCTTTCTCTCTCTCTCTCTCCTCTCTCTCTCATTCTTCGTCCTGTATGTTTTTGTATGATTAAGACTCACGCCGAAACGTCACAACTTTGTAGTCGTTAAGTAATAAAGCTGCTCCTACTTTTGTCCTAGTTTATACATTCTGGTTTTCTCAGCTCCAGTCCCTCACGTAGCTACGTAAATATGATATGAGAACTGTGGGAATGAACCCAGAGCCGTCTTTAAACGCTAACTTTATGTTGGTAACGTATAAACCCAAGGTTGATACTACGCATGTCTGACTCCACGGCGTCTTTGTTCTGGCCTTAAGGTTGGCTAGCCAGAGCCCTGCACCGAAGAAATCAGATCCTTTACTCTTTCCCTTAATGCTCTTTACTCACACTTTACTGAAGAAAACAGATCCTTTACTCTTTCCCTTAAAGCTCTTTACTCACACTTTACTGAAGAAAACAGATCCTTTGCTCTTTCCCTTCCAGCTCTTTACTCACACTTTACTGAAGAAAACAGATCCTTTCCTCTTTCCCTTCCAGCTCTTTACTCACACTTTACTGAAGAAAACAAGATCTTGTAAATTTCGTCTCCCGCCCTTTTCTACCTGTTTTTATGGTTTACCTGTGCTTTTATACTTCACAATAATTTTCTCTTTCATAATTTTATAACAGTAGTTCATGCTGTTAAATTAATGTTTCGGCAAAAATCATTTCTTAAAGAAGATAAAATAACGAGTAAACAACCAAAACAGGAATCGGTCTTTCTGATTTGAGTGAAAATAATTCCTAGAATATGCATCAGAGCAGGGATGCCAACTCTGATGGACAGGCACAGTAACGGTTTTTTACTTCTAGCATATCTATCTATTACAGCTTCTGTTTCTTTCAGTACAAGATGTGTTTTCAGTCTTTCTTCCGTGGATACACCTGCTTTCCCTTTCCGTCTTCACCGTCTCCTGTCTGCTAGCAACTGAAATGTTTATTAGAATGTTTAAATGTCTTCTAACCCATCAGAAAAAGTGTAACTGTCCACCGCTACCAACCATTTCACAATACACACACCTGGACACACACATGGACACACACATAGACACACACATGGACACACACACCCCAGTACTGGGTTGAGACGTGATGAGGCCCTAAGCTATATAAATCTTGGTGGCCCCCTTTATTGAAAAGTTACAGCACAAAAAAAAAAGTGCTTATCAGAACAGGGCCCTCATTCGCAGTGAAACGAATGCCTGCCTTTTAATCGTTTAATAGGAAGGTATTTAATATGAAAAATTAAAAATATATTCATACAGACGCTTTTACTGACTGCATATTTATAATTTAATAGGAAGGTATTTAATATGAAAAATTAAAAATATATTCATACAGACGCTTTTACTGACTGCATATTTATAATTTAATAGGAAGGTATTTAATATGAAAAATTAAAAATATATTCATATAGACGCTTTTACTGACTGCATATTTATAATTTAATAGGAAGGTATTTAATATGAAAAATTAAAAATATATTCATACAGACGCTTTTACTGACTGCATATTTATAATTTAATAGGAAGGTATTTAATATGAAAAATTAAAAATATATTCATACAGACGCTTTTACTGACTGCATATTTATAATTTCGTTTACGTGATAATTACACATAAAAATTTGCTACACAAGATTTTAAAAACTACGGCAAATATGAAAAGCCACATAAAATTCTAATACTAAGAGAATAATTGTTCTAAAACTCCAAATCTGTTTTTATTTTATGATGCCTTACAGATTGTGGGCCCTAAGCTGTAGATTGTTTGACCTAAATCCAGCATTCACATACACACATATACACTTTATGGCCAAGCTGTTATTCATCCATTGCATCAGAAGGAAGAGCCAGGCGCCCTTTTTTTTCGTGTGGCTCCGTTGACTGCAGGAATCCAATCATCGGAGGCCAGGCCAGTAGAAACATCATCTGCCCCAAACCAAAACAGATACGCAGACAGCTTTTCCAGTATGTGTTTCAACAGAGAGATCTCCGTAAACTTCCAGCGCTGTCCACGTCTCCGAGGAGATAAACCAGCACGGAACACAGCCGATTCAGAGCGTCAGGCCATCCTGCTGGACAGATACGGTTCAGTGCACGCTGATTGGATCCTCAAATCAAGAATAGTTTTATTTCCTGCACACTCGTGTCTTGCTCTTTACAGGTCGCTAATATCACCTCAATAATCCGTTTGAGAAAATGCGAAACTGGACGTGATTATCCCTGTTGCAGAGTTAGAACTATTGTGATCTTCAGGGATTAATGAGTTTCAGAAATTGTTTCACAATACGAGGAAATTCGTGAGCATGGCGACCTGTGCTACATTTCACATCATCATGACATGAAAAGCCCTGAAGCTTGGATGGAGACGGAAGTAGATCTATAAAAAGATATATACCCCATCTCTCTCTCTCTCTCTCTCTCTCTCTCTCGTCCTGACTCCAGAAATCCCCCTAAAGAATAGGCAGACCAACAGACCGCAGCACATATAAAATTATCATTCAGCAGACTTCTGTATTATCTTCCTAGACAGATTTCCGCTTTATTTTTAATACCAGATTCTGCTGAATATAGGATATTCATTAAATAAATTATAGTTTCATAACAGCTCATCGCTGACATTTCATAGAAGAATCTTTGACAAGGAATTAGACTTTTATGACCTTCATTATTTCAATAATGTGGTAAAACCCGAGTGGAAGCTTTGCGAGTGTTTGTCCCGTTTAGAGCGGGACACAGCGTGATAGAGTGGACTGAGTTTGATGTCGCTGTATCTTTCTAGCACTTTCAGCAGGATATTCCTAGCAGCCATTGCTCTGAAGATGCTGGAACACATCTATGGAGTTGACTGGGAATTGAGCTACTGCGACTAGCTTGAAGACTTTGGGTGTATCCAAAATGAAAACATTTTGGCAGGCTCCACGATGAAGAGACCTACGCAAGTCCGGTCCGGTGAACCAGCTTGAGCCACTTGCGAAGAAAACCTGCAGAAACAGAGCAGTGTCTTGGTCAGCTCTGGTTAAACCGTCTTGTCTATCCGCCCGTCACTCTGCATATCATCATCCACGAAATAACTGCATCGGCAACGGGAATGCCTGAGGCAGTATCGAAACGGCAGCTCTGACTGATAGTCGTGTGTTCATTTCTCGTGTATCGCCGATATTTTTATTCATCAAGGCTCTCGCTGGTGCTACGGATTTCGCTCACTGTGCCAAAAACCTCTTTGAAACGAGGAGACTGAACCGTTTACAAACTTGTCGTGAATGTAACGAAGAAAAGTCAGGCTGTAAAACTTATTCCTGAGTCTCTGAGTAGAAGTGAAACGTGTCTGTTCGTCTAAGTGTGGTTAATCCTTGAGGATTATCTATTCGTCTAAGTGTGGTTAATCTTTGAGGATTATCTATTCGTCTAAGTATGGTTAATCTTTGAGGATTATCTATTCGTCTAAGTATGGTTAATCTTTGAGGATTATCTATTCGTCTAAGTATGGTTAATGAGGATTAACCAAGCAAGTATTTTCTTGCTTCTTTGCACCACCGTTTCTTAGGTCTGCAATGTCGATGCTAGAGCATAAGAGTGGACTAATCGATAAAACAGCATCCCTTCATCCCAAGGCAGTTGGCTCGAAGTTCCATGAGGTAGTTTTCCAAAACAAGCAAGTTAATTAAAGACGCGTTAAAGATATCTATTTCTGATATCTTTAAAGAACAAAACGAATCAAACAACGCTGAAAATGAGAGTATCAAATTCTTCTTTCTATACAGAAAAAAAACAATTTTCAGCTTGCGAATTAGTG